>PVKS010006071.1:0-80757 GCA_004027875.1 Aplodontia rufa
CCTAGACAAAATGCACCTGAATCAGTAAATTATCTTAACACCTTACTTTGGAATATCTTATGCCCAAAGAGCCTTGCTTCTTCTTTGTTAAATGGAGTTTGCACTGAGAAATGTTTTAACATGTGGTCCCATTTCATACTCATTTTCCCTTAACCATTTCCGCTTTCATTTTCTGTCCTCATTACATTCACCTGTTGCACCATGTTGCTTTGGCAGCCCTTTCTTTCCTCAAATTTTCTGCTTTGTGCCTCTTTCTATTATTTAGGTGGAGCAATTAAGGAAAAGATACATCAATCTTGAAATTGTAGAGAAAATGTCTCAGCTCTACTTGGGTATGCCAAAACTGAGTGCAGAACATTTTTTATTTCCCTTTCCAAGATAGTCCTTTTCTCTCTAGCACCATGTGAATGTTTGTTCTGGGCAGAAAACACCTTTCTCTGTCTTACTGTGCATTCCATTGGAAACTCCTGGCCAGAAACTTTAGGAACATATGTTCCCTAAAGATAAATAAGTCCTTGTTTGGAGGGCCTTTTCTCATGAGCGCACCCACAAGTTACAAAAACGTCCAAACCCGTTTGCAGTGAAAAATACCGAAAGATGAGAAGAAATGAGTCAAAGGTTACACAAGAGGCAGAATGAGCCCAAAGATGGGAAGCCAGGTAGGCACCAAGTGTCCTGGCTTAGCTGGTAATCTGTGATTTGTATTACTTTGTCCCGTCTCTCAAAATCTTGCATTTCCTTCACTTGATGCAAGACACAATTCAAGATCTTCCCTATAGCAGCTGTGGATCCCCTCAATTTTATCCCAACCTGACTTCCACCTTCTGACTCTTCCTAAACATAACAGCCATCATTTATGTCTAGTCCTATCAAAGCTCCTTGACACACATTCTGTCTTTGACTCCATACCCCACACTGCAGGGTCTGCATTGTGCCCTCCAGTTTTTTGGGAATCTAAGATTTAGAGAGGTTTAGACATTTGCTCAGGATGCACAGGTGCTAAGTGAGAGACCCATGGATCAAACCCAGTTCATTTGACTGTAATGCTATTTTCTTTTGACCTTTCTATAAAGTATCTTAAGCAGCTGCCTTTTCATTGACTTGAAAAGTCCTAACCCTTCCCTCTTCCCTCTAGTTCTAAACCATGCCCACCTTCAGGACCCACCCAGAACCTGATTTGTTCATACGTTATTTTCTATCCACCCTAACTGGGTCTTCCTCCTTGGAACCACATAACCCTGGGCATCAGTGCCTCCAGAGCAGACATCAGGGAGCAGGTAGAAGTCATAAGCTTTAGGTTCAAATCCCTGCTTCACCACTTCGTAGTGGGTGATTTTGAGTAAGTCTTGGTATATGCAGCAACCAGACCCCTAAAATCCCACCCAGCCAGAAATTACTATACTCATTTGTGGGCACCTCCCCCTATTTTTCCACTATCTTATGGAATTCCTTGTGCAGAAGAGGGGACGATTAAGTATTGTTAAGAGACCTTGGATTTTGCTCTTCTGTTCTAACTCCCTCGTATTTGTTCATTTGTTTATTTAGTTATTCCTTCTTTTATTTGCTGCCAGCATTAAATTTTCCTGTTACTTCCAAAGAGCCTTCATAAGATTTTCTGGAGGCCTCTCCTCTGCTTTTGGAAAACATAATTATGGGCTTGAATTAAATCATCAAGGAGAAGGACTTTCCACTTTTAAAACCGGAGCAAATAAAAAAAAGTCACTCTTATAATGTTAGGTCTCAGAAAAAGGAATTTGAACAAATACTCATAAGCATTTGTGATGTTTTCAGCATCATAGTATTTCTAGCATTTCATCAATTCGCAGGCAACTTTACATACAAGCCCATAGTTACCAACCTGTCTAGAAAAATAGATGGCTACCAATTAATTCAAGTCATCAGACTCCGTTTTAGTTTCAAGAGAGTATCATCTTCTGTACCGCCTTCAAATACATTCATTCCCTTTTCTTCTAAAATCGTGGACCACATTTAGCTCCTGAGGTTCTGTCACTCATTTTAATTATTGGTGGTTCCATGTATCCCACCAGCAGACACCATAGTGCAAAGCCGAAATCATCTGTGTGCTCTGTCTCACAGCAAATTCTTTGGACTCCAGTTTCTACTTGGTGAGTGTTCATGCTAATTTGTAGACTCCTTCATAATAATAAAAAAGTAAAATTCCCATGCTGGATGCATTTTATTTATAATAAATCCTTTTCTTAATTAATTACAACTTGAGTGCTTACTACTCACTAAGTGATCTGAATTACTCACTAGTCTTTCTGCCTACTTAGTGCAGTAGTATTCATTAGCTATAGATTAAAGTGAAACACATTTTTCATTCAGCACTCATACTCTGAAATCAACTGTAGCTCAGGAAGTCCATTGTAACAACAGTTTAAAGCATGGGAATCTGGATTCTTGTACCTCCCCTGTCATGTACCAACATAAGTCTTCTGAGTCTTGGTTTCTAGAACCAAGAGAAGTAGATAGTCTCTATTTGGTAGGATTATGGTGAAGATAAAATGCATTCAGAGATGCCAAGCCTAGAACCCTATGCCTGTCCTTAGGATGTGCACAGGAAATGCTAACAGTCATTGCACTGTTGCCTCCAAAGAAGAAAGGTGCTGTACCTGCATTCATCCCATTTGACCTTTATGTCTATGCCAAATTGGATGTGTTTTGAATTTGCTTTCAATTTAAAAGTATGTTTTTCTGCACATTCAATGTATACAACTTGATGAGTTTGGACATATGCATATACCCATGAAACTGTCCCTACAATCAAGGTAATAAACATATCAATCACTTTAAAAAAAGGATGTTTTCTAATTCGAGAATAAGATGCATGGAGAGGTCTAACATACTTTGTATATTTTTCCTTAAATAAGAAATTGAGAAGTGCCGTAGTGTAGTTTAACATTTATTCATTTATGCCGTAGTGTACTTCAACGTTTATTTATTTGTGAAGCTTGCTTTGGCTGTCACTTTACATGATTCATGCTTTTTTTTCTTTTACCTTCTTCTTTCATACTTTATCTCTTTAAAAAAAATAACAAAACTTAACATGACATTGATTGAAGAGTTACACATCACTGAACAACAGGGACATCTGGGAAATGTATTGTTAGGTGACTTCATCACTGTGTGATTATCATAGATTGTACTTACAGAAGCCAAAATGGCTTCAATGTCATTAGGCGACATAATCTAATAGGATCATTGCAATGTATGTGGTCCATTCTTAAGCAGTGCATGACTGAACTCTAAAACAAATTAGATCTTTGTGGAAATTTTATGTTTGATATAAAAAAGTGGGAAGAGCCTTTTTATTATACAAATATTATTTCTAAAAAGAAATTCTTGGTTAATTTCAACCAAATGACAGTTCTAAGGAAGTTCCTTAGAAATGGATTATTGTCAGTATTTTTTTTCTAGAGTAACAAAATCCTTGAAATTTGAAAAAAAATAAAAAGCTGGTCATGCCAAACTTTAATCAGGTCTACAATTTGAACTAGGTCTGCCCACTGTTTGCCTTATTCAACATTTGTCAGCTCCTCCTCAGTGTTTTGCATTATTACAGGGCTCATGACTTTTGTTGTTACCAAAAGCATTGTACAATTTCCAGGGGTATACATGGCTTTGAATGGCCAATGACAGATGCCATTGTGAATGTCATGTTCAATTGATTTGTGGTGGGTACTTGCAGGCAAAGTCCTAGCATAACAGAAAAAAGTGCTGTGACATATTGGCACAGGAGAGAAAAATGATGGTATATATGTCACCTAATTGCCATCTGTGCTGTTTACTCTGATGGACACATCAGTAAATAAAGGAACCACGTTCAGGCAAATACATGGCATACCAGTAGATTTGGGGAACCACAGAAACAGCTAGCTTCACAGCTGTAAGAGACATGCTGATGAGTAGAGAAACACCAGAACCATTTCAGATCCCTTTGGGCTCATTGGCTTCAAATTACCAAATGCCTGCCCAGATTTTACAGAGTCAGAACATTTTGTGCTGTTTTAATTGTCTGAGCTTTGTGACTCTGGTGGTGACAGGTCATCCTTTAAAGATAAAAAATGGCTTGCAATTATTTTACTTTGGAAAGTGCTCTTCTGCCCTGGGACACTGTAATAACTGACCAAAGAGAAGAAAAGGCCTGGGGATTTATGAAGTGTCCCAATTTTCAACCATCTGGGAGAAATACAGCAGGGTCCTGCATGACAGTGTGTTAACTAGAGTTAATCTATCATTGCTCCTGCTATAAACCCTCTCTTTCCTTCTGCTTAAACCCATCACAGGGATTCATCCCTGGCCTTCACAAAGACTTGCCAGAAATCTTTTTTTTTTAACATGTAATTCTAGAAACACAATCTAGTTGACCTTCGTTTTGCTTGACTGAGGGGTACATTTTTCAGGTATGAGGTATTTTCAAGTCCACTAGCAAATAAAAAGACAAATGAAGTATGGTCTCTTCCTTTAAAGGGTTCAAAGTCCTACCAGAGAGACAAGTAGTGAGTAAATAATTTCAATCCATTCTTAGAAATATGCCTGTTGAAACTATAGAGTAATAATAGAGATCTATTCATATGAGCAAAAAACCAGTGCTCTAGTTAATAATCACTTTGTTTTCTTTGCCCCCAAATGCTGCCAATTGCGTATACCCATAATGGCACCTACCACTGCTATTCTTTGTTTACACAGCAACTTCCCTTTACCTGCCTTTGCAGCTCTCTGGGGTGGCCAATAGGTCTGGTTCTTAACATTGCCAATGCCTCACCCAGTGATGAGCATGTTAGGTGCCAGGTAAATGTTAGCTGAGCAAATGCAGGGCTGATTATACTTCTAAAGCCTCTAAGGCAATAACAGGAACCACTACTTGTCAGATAAATTTAGAAAATCAAAACATATTTGTTCTTAGGATATTCTGTTGATAATTAAAATGCATATCATGGTGTTCTCACTATGCCAGCAAAGAATGGGCCATTTAATAGATCACACTGAGAATGATGTTGGCTAGAAGGGTGAATGCTTTTAGAGGGGGTGACAAGAACAGCCTTTTCTTGGCTGTCAGTTCTCCATATTCACAGGTTCCACATCCACTGATTCCACCAACCATAGATCAAAATATTAGGAAAAGAGAAATTGCCTCTGTGCTGAACATGTGCAGACTTTTTCTGGTCATTTTTACTTAAACAGTGCATAATAACAACTACTGACACTGTATTTGGTATTATAAATAATCTAGAGATGACTTAGTGAATGGGATGATATAGGTAAGTGATCTGAAAATACCATTGTATATAAAAGACTTTGAGTATCATCAAATTTTAATATAATGAGAATCATGGAACCAATTCCTTCTGGATGACCCTGTCTATCAGAGTTTTGACCAGTGGGCTCTGAAGTCTAACTGTGGGGCCCCCTCCATGGCCCTGTCTGTCTCCTGAGAAGCACCCATCAGCGGTCACTCCATCCTTATGGAGGGACTTGCTGAAGCAGTTGTCCAGGTTTCCTTTGGGCCTGGCAGCCTTGCCTGATGGCAGATCTGGCTCATGGGAGTCAGATTTGCTCTTCCCGCTCTTTTTCCCCTAGGGTCTTGTCTGAGCCATCTGCTTAAGAAAAATGTATTAAATCTCACATCCAGAGGGGCAGATTGTCCCATTTCATTTTTCAGTGTTTAATAGTGGATACAAAATAGGCTGAGAAATCTGAACATGCAGGGCTTCAGGTTTTACCCTCAAAATGAGACCAGAGACATTTCATTTATTTTTTTAAATTTATTTGTTTTCTTTTTAGGTTTGCATGACATAATATTATACAATGGCATAAATATAAAAGCATGGAGTTTCACTTGTTCTAATTCAGTCTCCAGTTTTTCCCCTTTCTCTCCCCAACCTCCTCCCCCTATTCTTTTTACATATATTTCAGAATGGGGTTAACACTGACATTTTTATAAAAGCACGCTCTATAACTTACTCTAATTCAGTCCCCAGTACTTCCCCTGCACCCACCGCCACTCTGTTCTCTTCCCTCTACTGTACTGATCTCTTTGTTATTTACTAATAGTTTTTTCAATTTAATGTCTCATTTATATGCATATTGATGTTATTCACTATGATATGTTCATATATGAACATGGTAAAGTTAAATCTGATTCATTTCACTGGCTTTCACTATTTCCTCCTTCCTCCATTTGGGGCTCATTTATCTGTGCGCACTGACATTCCTCTTTTCCATCTTGCTTTCTGACCATTCATTCATTCAGTCCACAAATATGTATGAAGTGATATTAGATACTGGAAATACAGAGATAAATTAGGTGAAGTTCCAACCTTCAGAGAGGTTGGAACATACCAAGGGAGATCAGCACAATTACCATTTCTCCTTTACCAGCTCTTAATGATGAAGAGAAGGAAGGAGAGAGAGTGAAGAGCTCTCAGATGAGTTGGCAAGAACCCCATGAAATGTTTAAAACATGTCCTGTGGATACATTTATTCTTTAACAAAGACAACAAGAAACCGTTCATCTTTCTTAGCACCTTGTATTTTGGGACCATGATTGTGTAACTTAAAGAAGAAAAATCCATCCAAGCCCAGTTACTTCTTCAATGAAATTTCCCTCCTGACTTTGGGAATCTCTCAGTAAAGTCAATCCGTCATTTCCCCACCCTGCTCCCCATATTTAGGCAGCCATGGAATCAAGAGAATAGCACCCACTAGCTACTTCAGTCTGGGAGATCTTCCAGTGGGGAGGATCATTGTAACTTCATAAAGACTTTATGCCTCCATGCTTGGAAAAGTACTCTGAACTGGCTTTAGAAAACCAATAAGTAGCAAGATTATTAAAAATTTGTAAACTTTTACCCCCAATCCTGCTGGAAAATATGCAGGAAAGAGATTAAGTTCCCCCGCTCTCCTACATACGCACTCACGCGCACACGAGTCACTTGTTTTCACTACTTGCTTGACATGTTGTTTATTTAAAGCTGTGGATTAAATGCCACCCACTAATGTGATTTGCTCGGACTTCTCTCTGCCTGAGGCAGACTCCAACACACACTGGTGAAAATAGCTTCATGTGGTCTGAGCGGGGCCTTCAATTAGCTAACCAGCAAATTTAGTCTGATTGCTGTATTAATTTGGTTCCCCATTTCAATGGGGAAGAGCAGTTTGTCACATAGCTGTTTGCCTCCTGATCTGTCTCTCCTCAAGGGCACACTGCAAAGAGAAAGCAGTGATCCCCAACCTCACCTCTCCTGTCTCCTCTTTGGGGATGGCTTCCGCAGATGCAGAAGGCGGGGAGAAAGCTGTTGTGTTCATATATCCATTGTTCTTCAGCAAACCCAGCCCTAATTGATCTTTGGATGAATCACATGTTGAAAGGTTTACTTATTTTTTTTTACTAGCTATAAAAATGCCTTAAAACTTACATTACAATGCCTTCTTGGGAAGAACAGAGCAGCTGTTAATGCCACATACCTTAATCTTTGCAGCAGGGCATCTGCTGGTTAGCACCTGAGCTGAACTGCAGGGTCGCATTATATAATGAGTTATTTTAGGGGCTAACACCAAGGCCCTCAAAGTTCTCCATTTAGATTATGATCATATTCTCAGGATACTTGAAGTTGCCCCAAAATTGCTACCTGCTGCCCTCCCTCTTCCTATTTGATCAGAAGTCCAAACCAGAGCAAGGCAGTGGCAGAGCTGAGCAGAAGCTCCCTTTGCCTGCATCAGTGCCATCTGTTTTACTCTCAGGGCACACTTCAAAAGTCACCTTTGATCCTCTCTCATAATAGCCCTCTCTGGGGTTCCTGGGCCCTGCCTGGATATTGCCAGCCGCAGGCTCATCCCGCTCAGGGTTGGCACACAAGCTACTGTGCTGCTTTAATCAAGTATCTGGGGATACCAAGCCTGACTGCTGCCCAAGGAACCATGGGCTACTTTGGAAGACATCGGCTACCCTTGTTAAAGTGGATCTTGATCCAAGTAGCGGCAGACAGGTGCCTTCTACCCAGGCTGCAGCCATCTCAGTGAGAAGGAGCCCGGGGAAAGTGGTCTGGCCCCAGTGTGGGGAGGCCTTCTGAGGGACCTGCCTGAGCAGACTGAAAAGCAGGCATTGTCCCCATCATTTCTGATGAGAGCACAGATGTTATCCATGCTTCTGCTATCCATGCTTCAGGGGAACTGAGCAGCAACAAGATAAGGACTCAGCTCCCAGGGTGGCATCTATAAGTCACACTGAGCAATGCTGAAGGCAGGAGCAGCATGTTCCCTTCTCCTTTTCCCTGGAATGTCAGCCCTTGCTCCTTCTCCTCCCTTATGTTCTTGCAGTGAAATAAGTGTTCCCAAGCCCAGCTGCACATTAGCATACCCAGGGAAACTTGGTAAAATAGGACCTGTTTCTAGAACCTAGTCCCAAATCAGAATCTGCAGGGACAAGGCACATCCTAAATTCTATTTTACTGTGAGGGTGGGAAGCTACTGATTTTGGAGGCTGTTTCTTTTGATCAATGATCCCATCACTCTCAAATTAAACAAAAAAATTTTCTTTAATAACTACCACATACTTGGACTGTTCAGGGACCAGAGATAAAATAGTAAACAAGGATGACACCAATTATTCCATTACAGTACAGTCAGTTGTGTCATGAGAGGATGGGGGCATTAACCCCCAATTTGCAGATAGGGCAGAAGGCCAGGTAATGATTACCAAGGGTGGTAGCTTCTAAGCATAGACATGACAAATGAACAGGCGTCAGAAGGAAGGCATTAGTCACAGGTGGGAGGAAGAGCAGGCATGAAGGCGCAAGAGTGAAGTCCAAGACTAAGACGTTCTCATGGGGTGAGATTATGGGATACAGGGTTGGGCCCAGTAAGTACAAATCTGCTAGAAGTGGAGGTGAAATGTCATACATTGGACTGTTCTGCGCCTAGGTAGAAGGTCACATGTTAAACAGACTGTTCTGCACCCCAAAGGTAATACTGAGCCAGCAGGGTTTCAGCAGGCAAATGAAGGGGACCAGCTTCACGGTTTGAAATAAGTGAACTTCTGTGAAGAGAGACTAGGAGAAGCAGAGTGGAAGATATAAGGATGTTGAGTAAGCCAGGAAAGGTCACACCAGTCCCAGGAGGGCTCAGTGTGAATGACGTCAAGTGAACAGGAGAGGAGGCGGGGCTAACATCCCATCACACTGCACCTAACACCTGTGATCTGCAGAGCAAAATTCCCAGCTTTCAGTAGCACACAGTCTCCAAGCCCATGTGGTCCCATTACTTTAATCATTACTGCAAAGTCTGTTGGCACTCTTTAAAGACACCTTCAGGGTTGCTTGATAGTCACAGGCAGGCATTTGACACCCAGAGATCAGACCTTGGGTTTTCAACAGTTTGTGTCCCAGAACTCTAACTTAGGAGGAGTAAAGCCATTAGAAAGATCCAGTCTGCAGTCAGCTCATGGTACTTAATTCTTGATATAACAGGCCACAAGCCTAGCACTTGTTGGGCTGTAAAATGCCATCTTTCAGGATAACAGTTGCCAAGGACCTCACTACTCAAGTCAAGCATAGCACCAACTTTAAGCTCTGAATTCGGCTTCGTTTCTCCTTCAGAAACTTACTCACAGGACCTGGGGGCACAGAGGGTCATTAGAGATGCACTGGAGAAATAGAGGCAGAGAGATACTTAATGACATGCTCAGTCTTATCACTGGATGCCAAGATGAGACCATGTCCTTTGTGAAATACAGAGGAACTATTTTGCATTTATTAATGAACAAAATGTTTCAGATTCATCTGGTATAATTGAGGACACATAGTGAAATTGAGAGGGGCTAGAGGTTGTGCACCAGCTGAACTGGCCCTCTGTGATTTCAGAGCAGTTTCTTTTCATTTACATTAAGCCTGACCCATAGGGCCCTGAGCAAGCTGGTCCCTGCAACAGGGGACTACAGGGCAGGATGTGTGGCAGAAGGGAGCACGAATCTGCCAAGGCCCTGAAACTATTCAGGGTGAGAGTTGAGAATTATTTAAAGAAAATAACTCTCTGTAGTCTGTTGGAACCAATTCTATTTAATGCAACCTGAACATAATCATGAAATGTCCTGCATGTTCCATGAACACCTAGAGTCCTCGTGTGAGGATACAGGACTTATTTGCAAGCTGCAAGGAGGTTGATTTACTTCTTTTTCTTTCTTTTTTTCTTTCTTTTTTTTTTTTTTTTTTCAGGGCTAAGGACCGAACTCAGGGCCTTGCACGAGCTAGGCAAGCGCTCTGCCACTGAGCTAAATCCCCAGCAGAAGTTGATTTTCTTTAGATGAGCAATCTTTAGGTCTGTGATGCAGAGGGAACCTCATAAGGTATTGGGTTTAACGTTCCCCATGTCCTAAACCTGACTAAAGACAAGCACCTCCACTCTGTAGATGAGGAAACTAAGGTTCAGAGGAGCTGAACTATCAGCACAGACGGTGAGTGGTGGAGTCAGACTTCATTAAGAATGCTAAATCCAAAGTCACAGGTTTTTCCTCAAACCAGGGTTTGGCAAAGCTGCTGCTGCAAGCCAAATCCAGCCCCACCAGTGTTTCGTAAATAAAGCTTTATTGGAACACAGTCAAATCCATTCATTTACACCTGGCCAGCAACTACTCTCACTCTGACACATCAGAGTTGCAACAGACTCCATATGGCCAGCAAAGCCTACAATTTTTACTACCTGCCCCTTAACAGAAGAAGTTTGCCAACTCTTGCTCTCTGCCTCTCTGCCCCAAAGTTCAGAAAACTCAGATGCTTTTCCTTGAAGGCAGAGAGAGCACCTTTATTTTTGCTCTCCTTCCTGGTAATACAATTGACACCACTCAACAAAGTATCCTGCATGCAGGGTCGCCCTAAGTTCTGCGTTCCTGACTCCGGTGACTCTGGCAGAACTGCAAGTGAAGCTCTCTTGATTTGCCAGAAGCCTCCCTAATTTTGGAGTCTTCTCTGGGGAGGTGGGGCAGGGAAAAATCAATGGACAGCCTGCGTCTGGGTCCATAATCTTCCCTGCCAGCTGACTCACCCATGTTTATCTTTTTTTTGAAGGACAGTGAGAGAGTGAGAGAGAGACAGAGAGAATTAATTTTTATTGAGTCTTTCACATGGCTTTCATTGCTCTGACACTTGTTGTGTACATGGGTGCTAGGGCTTAAACCCATGTACTTGTGCATGCTGGGGCAGCACCATACCGCCAAGCCACCACTCCAGCCCCACCAATGTTTATCTTAACTTCTTGGTACTTCTTCCAAGCAAGGCCATTTCTCTACATCCTTGCAGGATAGCCCCCAAATTATCACTGGCCTCTGGGAAATTATCTTTCACATGCTTAGGGTCTTCTGCCCCTCCAGAATTCTCTTTGGGCAGAATCCTGCAGTTTTTTTGGTTGTTATGAGCCTTGGGTCATTTTGTTTTATAGAAGAAGCATTCCTGGGAAGAAAAATGGTCCAACATTGAAAACTGTCTCCCACACGAGTCATTTTCAAGCTGGACTGTGTTGGTATTTGTCTTCCCCTAGACAACCTTTTCCCTTCATTATGAAGATAAATCAATTTAATGGGCACCACTGAGGTGGGAGTAAATTATACTTTTTTGTACCCATTAGTGGCAGTACCCAGTAGGGTCCACCATTGTGGCTTCCCCAGAAGCCCTCTGCTCGACTGTAGAGCACCCCCCTTTCATCTCAGCCTCATATGGAGGCCCACAGTAACCTCTGGCCTCCAACGATACCATCCTCAAGCCACAGACTTTATTCTTTAGGCTTTGCAGAAGTATGTTTTTGAAAGCTTGCCAACAGTCTTATCATTCTTTTAAGGGCGTATCTGTTGTTTATTTCTATGAAAGGTGGGAACCTAAGAGTCTTGACATTAAATATATAACTCATTATTCTAGTCTGGAAGATACTATGTTTAAACTATGGGCACTGTACAAATAGGAAACATATTTCCTCCAGGGATTTAGAAATCTAGATGAGGTGAAGGACATACCAATAACTAATTTAACTACTTTCTGACAAGGAAAATGAGATGAATATGCCACAAAAAAAAATCACTCCAGGATATAAGCTGGGGGAGTAGATACAATATTTGTGGGACAAATGCACAACTGTGACATCCCTTCCTCTTGTGAGGCCCATGTATGTCTGAGCCACCTTCCTAGGCCCAGAGCTCATGTAGTACACTGGGAAGGGTTCCCAGTATCACCCAGTGCCCTTCCCCAATTAGGTGCTTGGAAAACGTTTGTTGAATGAATGGCTGGATGATGATGGATGAAGATGGTAGGCATCAAGGCAGGATCAGAGAAGGGATTAGACAGGAACACCCAAAGGCTCCGTAGATCTTGGAACAAGACGTGGGAGCATGTTTAAATGAACAGCAGTGAAACGAGAAGCACAGTTAGACTACTTCACTGGCAGTATTCTTGATCCCATTCTCATCTAGTCTTCCAAAGGGACAAAAGTTTTTCTCAATTTGAAATAAAGAAATCTTGTGGGAATTGCACATTTTTTGCAACATATGACATTATTACAGAGAATAGACATGCACTAGGAAAAGTCCAGAACCACACCCCTGGCATGTAGCAGACACTGCTTGAAGAAGGGGTCAGTACCAACAGCGAGTGCCAATTCTACAAGCACTCCCTTTTTTGATGTCTATGGTAAAGCCAATGCTGTAACTAAAAAGTATAACTGTGCTGATGAGAGGACACCTCTGCCACACCTTCTGCAGGTTTTTCAAGCAAATAGCAAAAGGTTAGATATTTTCCTGAGGACAAAGTTAACGATGGTGGTTGTCAATGTCTTAATTGAAATTGTAGACATGGAACATTCACAGAGACTTCATACCGTTCATGTCGAAGCAATTTTGCAAGGGCACAGAGGTGTGTTTGTCTTATACAACTATTTTGTCTTTTAAAATAAACAATAACATCTTTCACTTAAGTCAATTTCCTTGGCATACAGAGTAATGATAGACCTTTTCAAAACCAGTGCCAAGCAAAACTGGGAAGTGAAGTAGGCAGAGTTACCCTGGCGCTCCACTAGCCAGTGCTTTGAGCTTTAGATCCACGGCTAGTCTCCTTCTCCCTGGGACCAGATGGCAATATGGTCTCTTTTCCCAATCACCCAACCTGCTCTTAGGAAAGATTCTACACTTTCCTCAAATTGAAGTAAGTGATTTAGGGGAATTTAGAGGATTTCTCTATTATACATTCTTGCATCTAGCAAGGATCAAAGTCTTAAGCCAGAGTAATGGAGCTCTCAGAGTGGATTTTAAGCATAAGATACAAGTAGGAGTCATGTTCCCCACATTGCGAACCAGATCATTTCCATGCAAGGTCTCAGCCAGACACACATAAATGAAAGGTGCTTTTTACTAGGTGTTTTCTTCATGAGGGAGCTGTGTTGTTCCTATCCAGCTTCCCCCTATTTCTCTCTCTGTCTGGGTAATCTCAGCCTCACAAGTTGGTGCTCCTCTTGGACTTCACTGAAAATATTTTTTCGAGACTCTATGTCAAGTGACAGGAATCCCATTCAAACCATTTTAAGAAAAAAAGGATTCATGTAACCAAAGCACCAAAGGTAAGGGTTGAAATGGCCTAATGGTTAAATAAACTTTAACCTTATGAGCATGCTCTCTCATAATCATGATTCTGTCTTCTTCCATTGACATCGCTCTCCTTATCTTCTACTGTCCCCTTTATTAAGGGACATGGTATTGTACTTCTCAATCTGAGGGGGCAAGAGCATGCTTCAGCTCTATCTCAGGTCACATCATGGCAGTCAGGGCAAGGACATGGATTAGTCAGTTCATGTTTTGGGGTCACTTATTGTTAACCCTGTTGCTGGGTCTAGACAGATGTGGCTTGGAAACTGTCATCTCTGTGACAACCCCTTAAGAAACACATGAAGTGGAGCCACTTGGTCCTCTGCAATTCTGCTTCTTCATCTATAAAATGAGGGGAGAGTTCAAAAGCTCTCTCAACTTTAACCTGATTATTTAAAAATTGCTTCTTCCTTTTTAGTATTCTAATCATTGTACCTTTGTCTCTCTTACATGTTCCACCTCTCACCAAAGGTCAAACATTGGGAGGCAGTGATGACCTCTTTGCCTCAACTCTGAGGCTCTCTAAATGGAAAAAGGGGCAACCCCCATGGTGCCCCTCATATAAAATGGAAAGTGTTATAATGCAGACTTGACCAAATTTAACCTTTTATGTAGTGTGGTATAAGATGGTCACTATTTTAAAATTTGTCAAGCATCCCAAATTTAGCATTTTGCTTGAGTAAAAAAAGAAGCAGATCAGGGAAAGTCAACTGGGAATTTTCCTTTATGCCATTCCGCTGAAAGCATGGAACAATGCTTATGTAACTGGCTCCAATTTAGATATAGCCCAGGTTCAAAATGGCTAATGCGTGGTGACGTTCTGGGGAATTCATCTATTTCCACACTTTCTGGGATGATCCATGCTCACACCTCTCATTAAGACCATTAGTTCACAAAAGGCAAGGACCATACTTTATTCATTTTTGTTCAACATCAACTCTATGATGTATCCATCTGGGCTTCTTGATCTCTTATGATTCAACTAGATATGTGTGATCTTGAGCAAGTCATCAATCTTTTCTCAGCTCTTTACCTTTAATATAGCAATCACACACCTACTGTGCTGTATTAGAGCAAGGATTAACTGAGATGATGAATAGCCAAGTGATTGGCATAGAACTCAGTGTAACATAAGTCATATTTGATTTCGTCTTATGTCTAAGTTTCCAAAACACATCAAGAATAGTGGAATGAGTGGTAATATAGTAGAGTATTTAAAAGCCTGAGATCAAATCCCAGCTCAGCCACATACCAACCAACTACATGATTTTGAACTAATTTCTTAATGCTCCAAAACTAATTTATTCCTATATAGACATGATGTTGGTATCCACCTTATAGATTTGAGTGGAAAGAAAGAGAGAAAGGGTGTGCATGTGTGTGTGTGATCTACCATAGCATCCACACATGGCAGACACCTCATAGAGGGTAGCACTTTGTTCTCATCTGTAATGGAGAATGAAAAGATCTACAGCAATATTACAAATCCCATGGATGCTCTGTGTGTTCTCTGGATTTTTTCTTCCTCATGTACTATGAGCAGGGTGTATCCACATTCATAAAGGCAATGGTAAACTACCTTCTTGTGAGCTAAACCTGTCTTGAGGCAGCAAATTACCATTTTTTTTATCTTGAGCTTTACAATGGGATCTGTCAATTCTTATTTAATAAGTGGGTTTAGTGCCTGACTCAAAGACACATGCATATAACCAAATGCATAATTTGCATGAACACTCAAGCCCTAATATCACGGGGAAAGAGGTCTGGGAGGTGTGGGTATCTGTACACACTCATTGGAACTGATGCCAGTGAAACTTCTACCATTAATTATGTCTCAGCAATTTTCTCCTGGAAAAAATAATTAACAGGCAGGCTGCTAGCTATTGTTTGGCCTTTGCTCATTTCTGACTCTTGAGTTTGTGTTATTTCAGCATTCACATATGGAGCAAATGGAGCACCTCCTTCCCCAAGGCTCCCTCCCCTTCCTCCATTCCAAGTTAATCAGTCCATTTCCTTCCTTATGGTTCAAAAAAAAAAAAAAAGATAAAATGGAAGATGCATATAATGGAAGTTTACTCTTTGTAAAAGCACGTTCAAGGCTTGGGCTGAGAGTACATGCAGCAATGACCAGGGCGGAGGCAGTAAGCTATTAACTCCAGAAGACTTTTCTGAACAGGCAACTTCAGCCCCCAGGAGAGTGATGGTCTTGCTCCTTTCGTCTACAGGTAATGCAGGTGGTGAAGGAGCAGGTTATGAGAGCACTCACAACCAAGCCTAGCTCCCTGGACCAGTTCAAGAGCAAACTGCAGAACCTGAGCTACACTGAGATCCTGAAGATCCGCCAGTCTGAGAGGATGAACCAAGAAGATTTCCAGTCTCGCCCGATTTTGTAAGTTACTCACTCTTGACTTCTTTCTCCCCAAAGGCTCTGACACACCCTTTCTTGAGTGAATGCCCATCACCCAAATGAGCTGTCGTGTGCTAATTAGGGAAGGGCAACAGAAGACCTTCCAAACAATCTCCAAGTAGATTAAGGAGTCTTGGCAGCCCCTTGAGCAAGGCTGAGCAGGTGGGCTGAGCTGAGAGGGCTGGGTGCAGGTGCTGGCAACATGGATCTAAACCAGAAGCTGACCCAGTTACTGGCAGTCCTCCAGGGATTTACAGCTAAAAAGTTCTGAATCTTTTCCAACACCTGAAACAAATTCATTTGCCTGTGAGACTGCATTTTACATAGGTTACCTTTTGAGTGGCAAGATGTCCTGACCCAGCCAGAGGGAGACCCATCAGTAACACCCCCAAAATAGTGTGTGTGCAAGTCAGAGAAGAGATCCACTTTCCCACTGCCCAGTTGGCAGTGACTGGCATTGGAGCATCTTAAAACACCCTTGTGGCTATAAACCTGCAGGCTCATCATAGGAGGCAGCAGGCCCCCTTTTTTACATGACTTTGCACCAAATGTCACTTGCAACCGGTACAAAATTTCATGCATGTCCATCTTTAAAATGTTCTGAACCTCCAAAATGAGAGCTGTTTTGCTTGCTGCATCTCTTGCCACGTCCTTTCTAAGAGCTCAGTTAGTTTTGTTACCCTTATATTTTATTGAAAAGAAAGTAGAGAAAGGGTGGGGAGTAAGAAAGATGTTTGACATTAATTCTCATGTGTCCTCAGAAGAATGCCCCAGCTTTTTCTTTTATATGAAGCCAATTCATAACATAGGTGTGAATTTGAAACCCACCTTCCACCTACCCTCACCCTCACTGTTTCTGATTTTGTCTCTTTTTGCATCTCATATTTTCTTGCTCTCATATATTTGACGTGTTTTATGTGTGACAATTTGTGAAGCATCTTTCATGCTACTTAATTTTCTTGCATCCCTATGAGATGCGCAGGTCTTGTTCCCATTAAGAGTCTCAGATGTAGCCTACAGAGGTGACAGCCTTACTAACAATTGGAGATCCTGGCCTTGAACTCAAGTCCGCTAATTCCTACACAACTACTTCGTCCACCTCATCAGAGCTTCTTTGCCATGTGTGACACTGAAATGAGGCTAAGAAAGTGCAGAGGTCTGAAAAGACAACAGCCAGTCATATCTGGAATATGTTTGTTTTCAAGTCTTAAGAAGCTCTGTTAGAAACTGCACAGTACAACTACAGACTTTAGAAGTCATGACGTTAGTTAGCAAGGGGCTCCATTTCTCATCACTGTGAACCCCATCAGGCCCACGCTGTGCACCAGCCAGCCTTCACAAAGCTGGGCTGCTGGGATGTTGCCTTGGCCCTCAATCAGAAGATGTTAACAGCCAGAAACACCAAGGGGGAACTCCCTGGGGATAAGTGACTGGTGGAATGGTGGCACTTTGGCCTGTCGAGGGCCCACGTTCCTGAAATGCTACATTTCATTACATCTGTTTCTGTTGTCTTTTCAGACCTGTGCACACACAAGGACACTTTATTATGCTTTTGACAACAATTCTTAAAACCTAAAGGGATGCTTGAGGAATCACTTCAGTGAAGGCCAAGTGATTCTAAATTAATACCACTTCAGTTAACACCAAGTGATTCTAAATTAATGTTTGACCATGACTTTGTTCCAAGGAAGAATGTCAGCTGCGTGTCCAGGGTGAACACTTTGCTCCTGCTTTGCCTTTATATCTTTCGTTCCCAAGGTTTCACCTGTCACATTATAAGGTTTCTTTTCCCTTTGTTCCAAAACACTCTCACCTTCACATTTGCTCTGTAAGAGGAGGCAATGAAAATAGAATCTATATGCTTGTTGTTTTTGCATTATTGTCTGGCCAGGAGACTGGAAAGCACCACACCCCACCAGGGCTCTCTGTACATACAGCTGCAATAAAATCAGAAAAGTTGTTAGAAGCTGTAGCACTTAAGCAGGAAGTCCAGGGATCATCATCCCAGTCTCTGAAAGCAGCAGGCAGGAGCCTGGATATGTTTTGTCTATTTCAGTGATCTACTAGATAGGAACTCTCTGTGGATGACACCTGAATGCCACTGACATGTCTCATGTGATAAATCCACGATACCTGAGAGAAAGGGGAGATCATGTATGCTTCCTTTCATTTATTCCTTTAATAAACAAGTATTGAGCAACTAACTCACTCCTCCATGCCAAGCTCTGCCCAAGGTGCTGGGAACAGGCAGAGACCCAGAGACACTTTTTCCCCTGCTGTCCCAGGCTTCAAAAGCTGAGGGTGAAGGTGGAGGTGGAGGTGGGGAAGGTTATCACAGACTGCACAGTGCTTGATTCTGGGAAGCACAGGTGGTTTGCCACAGCACACAGTGTGGAATTGCACTGGCCATTGGGCTGGCTGTCCTACCTCATCCCATAGCGCTCACCCCCTCGCATGGCAGCCACTGTGTGCCTCACACAGCACAGCGGCAAAGCTCAGCTCCACACAGACCCATTCTGCATACACCCCATTTTTATAAAACCAATCTATCTCCTAAGAAGAAGAATGTAAACTTGTGAACAAATATTTGAGGAATGTATATTCAGTGCATTGAAGAAGTAGTTTTGTTCTATTCCTTAGTTCTTGATTAATTACTTTAAAGAGGAGATATTTTTTATTTCCTACTTAGTATAACTGAACAGGGAAGATAAGTCCATCCACCCAATTAATACAAGCTAATGGAGATAAAAAGGTTGAATAGTCTGAAAATAGGCCATTTAGCACTATTACAGAGGGAGACAAGATGCAGTGGCAATCAATATGCAAAGCTGGGAAGTGAAATGTGTTGAAACCTGGACCGGGGGGCTGACACACCTGTGGTCAGATTCCAGCACCATTGTTTATAAATGTGTCATTTTAGGCAAGTTGGATATCCCATTCTAAGCCAACTTATGTTGGCTCCAAGAAATGAAGATGATCAAAGTGTCTACATCATTGGATGTTATGAGGAGTTACTGTATGAAAAGCATTTAGCACATGCCTGGCACATAATATCCACTCCAGGAAATGATCACACTTATTATCAATAAAAGTATTTTAAGAAGTTCTAATAATGTTAACATGTAAATGATAAAATTGGCATCATGATTTTATTCATACATAACTTACCTTGTCTTGGAAATTACAGTAGACACAGATGAGCTAGAAAAAGTGAAAACAAACAGAGCCAGAAATATAGCTAATGCCTAGGTTGTCAGTCTTCACCCTCTCTAAAGACTGGCCATCCCCATCACTAGAGCTCACCCATAGCTAAGGCAGACCTGACAGTCTGGTCAGGTATACAATGTTCAGTGTTCAAACACTCGACACATGTTAAAGGCCTGCCACGTGCCAGCCACTGTTCCACATGTTGAAAATCCAGCAGTGATGAGAACAGATACAATCCTCACCCCCATGTAGGTTATATTTTAATGGTGAGAAATAGATAATACACATGGTAAATCAGATGCCATCATGTGTAAGAAGGAATTCATTCATTAGGTAACAGCAGGACAAGGGGAACAGAGAATCTAGTTTTGAATGGAGATTAGAGTAGATCTGTCTAATTAGGATGGTAAGGGATTCAGTGAGCATGCTATGTGGGTATTTGGGGAACGGAATTTTAGGCAGAGAGAATCACCAGTGCAAAGGCCCTGAGATCAGATCAGATCTGAGTATTTGGTGAATGGCATGGAAGCCACTGTGACTGGATCAGAATAAGCAAAGGGAAGAGAAGTAGGAGGGAAAGCCAGTAAGTTAGTCTGGAGTCTGATGACACAGGGCCTAGCTGGAAGCCACTGGAGGGTTTTTGAGCAGAGGACTGATATGCTGTGCTATACTGGGAACAGACTGTAAGGATGCAAGTTTGGAAGCAGGAAGATTGTGAGGAAGCTATTTCAATTATCCAAGCAAGAGGTGATGAGAATGATTAGAACCTTTACTATGAACTTGGTATATTTTGAAGATAAGAGACAATGTTATTTCCTGGTGGATTAGATATAGTCATAAGAAAGAGAAGAGTTAAGGATGAGCTCACAGTTTGGATCTGAATAACTAAAGGACAGAGTGAGTGGAGCAGATTTGGACAAGAGGATCAGGAGTTCAGCTCTGCACATGTCAAAGCTGTGAGACATCTAAGCAGGCAGCCAGATAAATGAGTTTGAAGTTCATCAGGGAGGTCTAAGTTAGAAATATAAATTTGGAGGTTGTCAGTATAAAGTTAGTATTTAAAGTCACAAGTCTGTTAGAGAAAAAACAAAGATATTCAAGGACTAAGCCCTGAGTCCCCCTAGTATTGAGACAAAAACAGATCAATTTCTATGAAACTGACACTGTAAATCAGCCCCAAAGTCTATGCAAAATGCTTTTTTGATCAGGGATCCACACACTGTGGCTCTTTTTATGTGCCTCCTATTTTTGTAGATTGTTTTATTAGAATAGAGCTGTGCTCATTTGTTTATTGACCATAGGGCCCGCAAAGCCAAAAGAATTTACAGTCTGACCCTCTACAGAAAAAGTTTGCTAACCCAAGTTCCAGATGAACAGTGGGTAGGTAGTAGCTCAGTGGGCCCACTCCAGGTTGAGGAAGGAATTCGCTGGTCTAATGCTACTGTCTGTCTTCTGTGTATTGCAGGGGCCTCTTTGGGCCTGGGCTTGAAATGGCTTTCCAGAAATGGTGCTGGACTTTGAATTCCTCTTCATATGCTCTTTTATCCTCCCTCCTTAAATCTTCCTCCTTTTTTATTTACAAGTTCTTTGATAGAATTAGAGGAATATGTAGCAAAGCCACACCCCAGCCTCACCGACCCCAAGCTAAGAATTTCAGAACCCGGTTACAGCCTGAATCACTCAGGAGGTCAGATCTCAACCACAAAAGCATACTGCATGAATTACTAAGGTTTCTTAATATGCATAAATTTTATAGCTCTTGAATTCATTCACAAGCAAAGAGGAAGAAATCAGTTAGAAAAAGAAAAAGCTGGCTCATTTTCCTCATTGCTCAATCAGGTTTTGGAGACTTTGGGGTTCAAAACAAAAAAACCTGGTAACTCTTATAGCAACAGATTCACTTCTGATAGAATGTCCCCTGAAGATGATTCTGTAATGAAGCATGCCATGACAAGAATTTCTGGGTCTTACCCATTAGTTAAATTTACTTGGAATTTCCTCCTCTAGTCTCTGCATCTTCCTTTCCCCTTTAATAACTCAATGTTTGGCTAGCAAAACTATTACTTAAAGACACATCTATAACCTAAGAATTGATGAAATTTGAAAACTCATTCCCGTGGGTTTCATCTGCTGGTCCCATCCCTTTCTCTCTTCCCATTCGTCTGGACTTAGAAGTCGGTAGCAGTGATTTATTGCTGCGTGTGACTGCTCAGGCAATTCCTCACCTTCTTCTCCATTCAGTGCAGGGTTCATCAAAGCTGCAATTTACTGAATCCATTTTACAAAAGCTGAATGCTGATGATAAATAGTTTCAGTGATCTGAAAGCCTGAGATGAGACCCTAAAGAGACCTGTGCAGAAAAGCCTTTACAGATGTTCCAAGCTCTATTACTAGGGCAGAATTTTCATATTATGCTTTATAGGTGTTCACTTTGAACATTATCCAATGACAGGAGATTTGAAGCCATTTAATCAGCTCCAAAATATGTATTAGTGAGAGTACTAGAATACCCTGTTAGATGGCTGAATCCTTTTATGTAATTTTTTCCCTTTTTGCTCATGTGTAAATAGAAGAAGCTTAAACAAGGCAGACTTGAGTCTGTGCCCTATTCTAAACTTAACCTCCATGTCCTGTTTCCTCATGAGTTACATGTGAATGATGATATTAATACCCATTCTCAAGAGTCATTTTTTTAATGGAGGGGAACGGGTAAGTTAAATTGCATAGCATGTTACCAGGCTCAGAACAGGTTCTTGCCAAGCATCAGCTCCTTCCCCACTTGCACACACCAGGTGAGAACCAGTTGTCTGCTACCCAGTGTCAGGGCAAGTACAAAGTTGAAGCTGAGACTGATGAATGTGTGGGTTTTGACTACAGTGTATATGGCATTTAGAGTAGTTGGACTGAGAAAAGGAGATATTATCACCAAAGCAAATTCAATCGTCCTTGCATTCCCACCCAGTGTTTATAGAGACCCGTACTCCTACTGTCTCCTTTGGGAGTCACAGCAGTTTCCCAGGAAAGACTCTTATTCCCATTTTACAGATAAGAAAACTAAGACTTAGATGAGCCACATAAAAACCTAGTCACAGGCACAGCCTAGACTAGAATTCTAGTCTTCCGGTTTCTAGATATGTGTTCAAGCCAACACTTTCAACATGACTCTGTGCACTGGGCTCTGTGTCTCCCTGTCCAGCTTTAGCTAGAACATCTCTAGCTTTACCCAGCTCAAATAACGGTGTGCTACATAGAATTTCCTATCTCAGAAATCTCTTTTAGATCAGTTCAGGAAAGGGAACAGAGGGCAGGAAGAGGAGGAAGGTAAAGGTAAGTACTGGGATCTGAATGGGAGCAAATCATATTTCATGCATATATAATTGTGACATAATGAATTAAAATGTTATGTATAACTAACATACACCAATAAAAATGAAAAGAACTTTTTTAAAAAACAGAAATCAATTGTACTCTATCATGATATCTTTGTAGCATAGTGCATCTGAAACTAAATTACATCCTATTAGCCTGAGACAAGATGCAAATAATGTTAATTTATCCCATTATTATCTCAATCTCTATGGACTAGAATCTAGGACACTGTGGCAGCTCTCTCCAGTGAAAGATGGAATAGAAAAGCAAAAAGTGCTCCTACATTTTGTTCAAGCTGCAGCTTTCTGTGGAACAGCAATCACACAGTTACTCAATATTCCTATTTGATCAGATCCCAAATGAAATCTAGACATTTATTGCTATAAGGGGAAAAAAAGATTGGCCAGAAATGTACTGTCCTGGACTTTTTACATAAGTTATACCTCTAACTTTGTAAAATAAAAGAAGACATTTCTCAGGATATTTTGTTCTAGAAAAAATATCATTAAGCCCCTGGTGCTTTTGTAGATAATCTGAAAATGTCAGAAACTCTGTAATGTCACAGCAACAGATAACCCTGGCCACTGATGCTTAATAGATGATTCTCTGAAGCACCAACTTGGCAGGTCCTGGGATGGCTTCATGAAAGGATGAGGCCCACACTCCCCTGCCCACCTTCCCATGATGCCTATCGATACATCCCTGTTTCTCAAGGCACATGGTGGAAGACGTGTTTATTCTCTAACAGGGAACTGAAGGAGAAGATCCAGCCAGAGATCTTAGAGCTCATCAAACAGCAACGCCTGAACCGCCTGGTGGAAGGGACCTGCTTCAGGAAGCTCAACGCCCGGCGGAGGCAAGGTATTGTTTGGGGACAGGTCACAATTGAGCTGGGTCAACAATGGCCTGCTCCTGGAGAATCACCAGGGCACGATATTGGTTTAAGTGTAGGTCACGCAGCACTGTGCTCAGCACAAGGACGGCAGTCCAGGCAAGTCCTGTTTCCATGCCCACCTAGGGAGAACCAAGTCCAGAATTATCAAAAAGCCTGTGGAATTCAACAGCCATTCTTTGTCATTTAATGACAAAGTTGTTGGTGTTAGCAATAACTAAAGTGCACTGAGTGCTTGCCATATGGCAGTCTTTTCTCAATGCATGCTATTTGTTCTGTCAACGCCTCATAACATTTCAGTCAACAATGAACTGCACCCACTGGTGGTCCCATGAGATTTCATCACCTAACATCATCATAGCCATCTTAGTTTGTATATAAGTGTACTTTATGATGTTCATGCATTGCTAAAACCACCTAACACATTTCTCAGAATCTATTCCCACTGTTAAGCAAGGCACGACTGTATAAATGTAGTTCATCTTCACAATTGCCCTGTGAAGTAGCTATTGTGATTTTGGTGTTTTTACAAGTAAGAAAACTTATCACTAAGGGGTGAAGTATCATGTCCAAAGCCACAAAAGAGCAGAATTCATCCTCCATAGCTCTATGGCACTTCCTTATCATGAATGTGCTATCAAGTCATTGGGTTGGATCCTGGAGCTTTCAGCATAGATTACCCTTATTCTCAAATACCCAACACTGATTCTCTTCCAGGTCAGAGGTATTTTATTTGTATACATGAGTTACAGTGAATTGAGATGAGGTAGAATCAGTTTCCATAATTTTTCAAGACAGATTTCCATATTGTCTTTACAATCTCTGACCTGAATATATCCAGTCAAAATGGTGCCAGTAGACTAGATCCAATATCTGGGAAGCATTTCCATCTCTTTCTTCACCTTGACATTTTCTTGCTCTCTTGACATGTATATTCAAAGTGTTCCTATCATACTGCCCTAGAAACATATAGTCAGAAAATGAAACTGAAAAATGAGGTTTGGGGAGAGGTAATGAGATAGAGGAAGAGCCAGGAATAAGTGAAGACATTAGCAGCCAAACTAAGGAGAATCATCAGGTATGGCCCAGGGGGAACTTGGCAGATATTTTTTGAAACCTGGTGGATACCCTGCTCAGACACAAAGCTCACCACTGATAACAATAAACATTTTGTATTTGTGTCAGACCTATCTCTCTGGCCATTCTCTTTAACTTCTCAGTACTGAATATTAAGTAACTTTGAAATATTTCAGTGCTACCATTAAAAATCACATTGAGGAACTTCCAAAGGCAAAGCTTCCTGAAGGAATGAAACTGTAGGATTCAGAATGAGCTTTATCCTGGAACTCATGAGAGGAATAAAGGACTGAGTTACAGCTCCACTTAGGAAGAGCAGTGGAGGAGGGGGTACACCTCTCCCATTCATCCCCTGAAAGAGGAGTTCACACTCTCCCTTCTCACTGAATTCCTTTCATTGGGCATCATGTAGGAGCAACTGAGGTTCCAAGAAGACAGTGTTGCACAATGGTTAGAACAGGACACAGGAATGAGGTGATATGGCTTGCCTCCACTCCTGTCCAGCCATTGGGCTGCTCCCCCATCAGATAACAATACCTATCTTACAAGGTTACTGCAAAGAAGAAAGGCACTCACGAACGGAAAAGTTAGCTGCTAATATTGTTTAGGTAAAAAGCAGTGAGCTAAGACTGAATAGGTTTGGTTTTAGGCCTCTCAGGTCTTTAATTAGCCACCTTGGTGTCTTTAAGCAGGACACGTCATCTTTTGAGGCCACAAGTTCCCATCTACAAAGTGGGAAGATAGTACTGGAGGATCAGAGAACTCAGACAGGTAGTCAATTGTAAGTCCTGATCTCCTCATTGCCTTTGGAAAAAGCAGTTTCAGGATATATAACCCCCATCAAGGTGACTTATAAAGTTTTTTATTTATTTGACATTGAGCAAAGGGCACAGAGTCTGGGGATGAGAGACAGTAAATAGAACAGTGCCACCCATTACCTTCTTTGACGCTTAAGTAAAATCCTAATTCTTAAAACTAAATTTAACCTTTCAGTCTGCTTCACTATGAGACTTACCAAAATAGTCCTATTTCTAGATGAAATAATGACAGGGTTTTTCTTTGTTGTTATTGTTGTTATTTAACTGAAGTGTTCATCCCTTATCTCAAGATTTTCCCAACTTTCTAGAAATGAGCTACCTAATGAGCAACAAAAATTAGCATCTAGGTGATGAATTTATTAACTGTGCTCCCTAGGGAGCACGACCATCTGTGTTTAATACAAGATCATCCTTCCTTGTGCAAAAAAGAAGGCTTTTTTGGTGCTTGGTAAGTGGGTTTGAAAACAGGTGACTAACTCTGCTTAAAAATAGAATAAAATTCAAAGCAGACTGTGCTGAAATTGGTTTCCTATCACCTATCAAAACATTCCGTTTAGATTTACACAGATTAATGAGAACCTGATGTTGAATCAATTTTAATCCCTTAAGAAAGATTTGCTTCTTCAGGAGATCTCACACCAGGATGGACACCTCCCTGCCAGGAGTCATTACAGGTTAAAGTACAGGTGCTCCCTTTAAGCTTGTCCAGCAGTGATGAGGACACAGATGAGTGGAGTTCAAGTGATTACTTGGTAGAGGAAACTGTGAAGAAGCATCCAGTCCTAGAGCTAAAGCAGAGGAGCATACGAAGTCCTTTCCTGTGCCACATTTGAGGAGGCCCCCAGGTGCTTCTTGCCGTCATTCTACCCACCTCATTCATGACTCTGCTTCTCGGATAGTCTGATGCAAACAGGACAAACCTGGGTTTCTGAACATTCTAGCCACATTAGAACTGGGAGGCAGTAACCCACATGAAGCTGAGTTCAAGTCCCTGCCTCCCACTTCGTGAGCGGGGTATCCTTGTGTAATCTTTTCATCTCTCTGCCTCCCTTTCCTCCTCTATCAAGCAGGGATGAAGCTGGTT
Organism: Aplodontia rufa; assembly: GCA_004027875.1. NCBI lineage: Eukaryota > Metazoa > Chordata > Mammalia > Rodentia > Aplodontiidae > Aplodontia > Aplodontia rufa. Next base: position 26,491 of record PVKS010006071.1, read on the forward strand.
AACATCAAATAGTTGCAGGGGTTAAATAACATAATGCATTTTTAGCACCTCATATGGTAGTTGGCCCTTAATCAAACATTCATTAGTGATGTGCATGTTTATTTTTGACTTGTGGTAACTCAGACTATAGACTTTTAAACACAGGAGGATGTGTGGCATTGGACGTCACATACCTACTTACCCCTGCTTTTTCTCCACCACAGAGTCTAAGACTCTGCCTTTCTCCTGTGTTCTCTGGACTCCTGCAGAGAAGAGCAAATAAATTAAAAAAAAATAAAGAAATCTCAGAAGTTGCCCATGTTGAGACCATTATTTGCTTCATGAGAATCTGTAGTTTTAAGACCTCCCTTCTGCTTTCTATATTTCAGAAATTAAGGTATTTCAAAATCACTTGAATCGAAATGGTCAGCCCAGGAATAAACACTGAAGAGTCATTTCAAGAAATGATAGCAGGAAAGTTTGCATCTTATCAAGGACACCATCCATTTCACCAAACAGCATGCTTTCTCTAAGTGCCAACATAACACAATGACCTTGGATTCAACACTGCACAACACTTACCACACCCCAACCCCGAGGAACAGGCACATCTCCCCATCTTGTGCCCACCAAGTTGTGACTTACACTTGCTCCTGCAGCCCAGTCAGAAAACCAGGAGCCAAGTGGGATGATCAGGCACAGCAGCCATATAAGCCCTTGGGGCAGCAGGCTATTTCTTCCTTTATCTTTGATTGAAATTTCCTTTTAATGTTTTATTAAACCTAATCATAACTCATTTTAACAAAAAGGCAGATATAAATAAATGCATATGTTTCAAGGCAAAAGCTAGTTCATTTTCAAGAAAAGGACACTTTTCAATATATCAAAATAATGAATAATGTCTGTTTCCAAAATATGTAGTGTGGATGAGAGCCCACCGTGGACTGGAAGAGCAGGAAGACTTGATTATTTATTGAGAGCCAGCCAATGCTGTGGAAGATACCTGATGGATACTGCATGAGTTTTACTCATGTATTGATGAATTTATGTGTACTTTAAATTTGTTGTAGTCGTGTGTTTATGACCATTACCTAGCAAGTGAAAGCAGGTAGTTTTTGTAATTTGACCATAGCCCCCAGGTAATAAGTGTCAGAACCGGGTGTATAACCCAGGTCTGTGTGATTCCAAAATATCTTAGGCCAAATCATCTTTACAAGTATTTGGGGTCTCTGGATTCATGAGCTGTGAGAAGAGACAGCTGACTCTAAGGGAGTCAGAATTCCCAGTTCTTTGGTTTTGAACATCCAGTGAAGTGAGATGGATTTGAAAGTTATGCTGACCTTCATTTCTGTTTATTCTTTTTTTTTTTCCTTTTACTGGACCATTAGAGAAGTTGTGCATGTCATCACCTGGAAGGTGACATTTCCCTTTGAAGGCATTGCTGGGTCGTCCTGTTTTGTGACTTGTAATGTTTCGATCTTGGACAGGAAGCAGACCTTCTCCTGAGCACAGTGAAGTTGGCACATTTTAGGTCAACCTAGGCTAACATGAAATCATTATGAGAGTGCTGTAAGAACACAGTTTTGAAAGAGCCTCTGCCTCCCGAACCCAGGACTCTCAGGGCCGTCTTGGTCAGCAGCCAACTGCTAACTGTGGGCTCTGCGCCTAAGATAAGGATGTTCCCTGCTCCCTAGCAGAATCGATCAGGGCTCTATTCTTGCTGTGTTCTGTACTTCACAGAATAGCCAGAATTTCACACCCACCAATGGTAGCTATTACTCAGCTTGCCAGTCTCCCCTAAAGCCCTGATGGCCAGCTACCTATAGTTAAGTTATTAAAGTAAAAATATTTTCAAAACTTGTTCACTTACTATCAAATAAAGCAGATAAAGAGTATTTCCATCATTGCAGAAAGTTCTGTTGGATAGTGCTGCAAAAATTCCCGTTGTGGGAAGACATGAAATCAGAATAAAAGGAAGGGGAAAAAATTCCAGTTGTCAGTGGTTATTAGCTCCATAATAATCTGTGTGATTTGGGAATAGATTTAATCAGTCCTTCTTACCATGTTTGTAAGCTTTGAAATCAGCTTTTTCGTTTTGATCCTTTACACAGAGAAGGAGAGAGAGACAGACAGAAAGGAAAAGATTGAAGCACAAAACTGTCTCCATATTTTTGAGTTTGGGAATGAAGAGATGGCTATTAACATACTCTCATTCCTAATTGACTAGAAGACCTCCATATTAATGCTTATTTCCTCCTTAAATGCTAGTAAACAATCTTTGATAATGTTCTCATCGTTTCCTGCTAATTGCTTTTAGTGACGAAATTCACTCTTTCATTGCCCAGAGGGAATGGGTAACTAGTAACATCATGCTGGGTTTTGAAAGGAAAATACACATTTTTCTTACCATAAAATAAACTGCAAATCAAGTTGCTGCTGGTGGCTGACACTAAAATTGTCTCCGCTAACATGTCAGTGTGCTGTGCTGGTGGAGCTGGTGGCTGGACCCTCCCAAAGATCAGCCCCACCTTCCACATGGAAATACACAGCCATGGGGCTGGAGCTGTGGCTCTGCGGTTACGGCACTGGACCAGCATGCACGAGTACATGGGTTCAAACCCTAGCACCCACGTACACAACTAAGCCCCAGAGCAACGAAAGCCACGTGAAAAACTCAATAAAAATTGATTGTCTCTCTCTTTCACTGTCCCTCTCTCTTGAAAGAAGGAAAGACAGACACAGCCATGATGCCTCTAAACCTTCCAGAGCGGGGCTCCAGCTTTAACCCTGGGAATAATGCTGGCTGAGGATCCCCAGATGGATTGCCAGTCAAGGAAAGCTTATCAGCCTTTCAGACCCTTCTAATATTCTGTCATCTATCCAAGTTCAGCAAAGGAACTGAACACATCACTTACACTGGTGATACACTGATCTCCTTACTCTTCCTTGTTTGGTAGTGGACAGAGAAAGAGGAACTTGTATAAGATGAGAGAAAAATTCGCCAGAGGTAGGAGAAAAATCCGAGGAAGGTGGTGTCATATAAATCAAAGGAATTTAAGCTTCTGGATGGAGGACATTCTGTCAGTGGCACACCAAATAGTTATGGCAGAGTTCCAGGGAGACTCGTGTGTCTTTTAAATAAGCGTTCATGGCAGCTTTGAAAGGGAAGATGGTAGTTCGCCTGCTGGAGCCCTGAAAAAGAGGCACTGTTCTCTGATCGTTTATGAACACAAGAAGATATTACACTACAGGTGCTTCCTTTCCTATTTTTCCCTATAGTACATCCCAAGTTCCTGATTTGTCTTTGTCCCTAATTCCCCGACCTGGAAAGCAGGTATTTCTGCCATCTTTCTGTTAGCCGCCATGAAGAACTGAGGAAACTCCTTTTCCTTACGCTTCTCTGTTTCCTCTCTCATGTCTGCCATTCATTCTAATGATTTAGGCTATGTCCAGTAGAATGTTGTGTGCATCACACGCGCACTGCAATTATTTGTTGGATGAATAAATTTCTCCTGAATGTGTAGGCAGCAAAATATTTTGAAGTCTCACAAATGAATATATCTTATAAAGGAATCTGTTCTGCAATTATCGTACATCCATTTGTATTACACTGTGTGCCAGTTAAATTTCTTAACTCCTCCCCTCAAAATATTCTGAGAATAAATAACCTTTGATTGTGCTTTATTGACCCCTTGTATTCTAGTACCACCTTCAGCTATCCCAGCTTGAGAAGAAGATTCCTAGAAAGAACAGGCTAAGATCTTCTTTGACATAAGATCACCTTCTCCAAGGCTCATATTTCACTGACTTCCTTCCCAGCCTTCTGTCATTCTCCAGTCACTCAACCCAAAAATCCCACCTCAGAGATGGCAGAGGAAGGAAAGCCATATAGCAAATTGTAGTCATCCTGGGTCATGGAGACCAGATGAAAGGTCCTCGTGGGGAGACAGCCACCACAAACTATCATGTCAGGTCCCCAAAAGCACATTGGATGCTCAGAAAGGATGCCATCCTCCTTTGGAATCCACAATTCATACTGTGAATTTCAAATCAGATTCCCAAATGTGTCCTCCTCTTGGAAAATCAGTAATTGCACATTTGCCTAATTAAAAAGGCTGTGAAATCCTCAGGGAATGACTTTTCTCCCTTTGAAGTACTCTCCCAGGAGAACAACACTGGGTTTTGTGTATATGTAATTTTGAAAATTTAGCAATTCCAGATGTTTTCCTAGCCATTAAGATGACCTTCACCATCTCAAATTTTCCCTCCAGAGGTCAGGTTCCTTTTTTTTTTTTTAAAGAGAGAAGGGCAGTGAGAGAGAGAGAGAGAATGAATCAATTTTATTTAGTTTTTCATGTGGCCTTCGTTGCTCCGAGACTTCATTGTGTACGTGGTGCTGGGGTTCGAACTCATGTACTCTTGCATGCCAGGCAAGCTCTGTAACTGCTGAGCCACAGCTCCAGCCCAAGTCAGATTCCTTTAAGTATAGGGATTGCTATATTCTGACTACACTCAGGAGTTTTCAAGCCCTTTTGCAAACTAGGGGGATCGGACTCCTGGAGGCACTTAGATTTAGTGGGTCAAGTTTGGGCATTTTATTTGTTCTTTGCCACTTTTACTTCCATTCTTAAGATGTTTTGACTGTTAGAAGAAATAGTGTTAAAACATGATTTTGCAGTGAAAGCAATTTTAGATAGAAAAGAGCTTTCTAGCCAGAGTGGTTTCAAAACGATTTGGGATTGCAAACGCAGTAATGAGGCAACTTGACCAAAACCAGAGTGTTATCCAGCTACACAAAGGTACAAAGGGCTTGTGGATAATGGATGCCATGTGCCAGTGGCCAGTCACCTGGGTCTTCATCGATCAATGTACCCAATGCCAACTATGCAATGTTTATGTGCCAGTCATTGCACCTAGGGCTTGGAGCATTGCAATTATGAAGACAGTGGCTATCAGCAGAGAGACCTGATTTCTACACCCTCTCAGGGCCAATGAGTATCCTGGAGCCTTCTTTGCCCTTCTGTACCATACAACCACTAGGGAGAGTTGCTTACCTAGCACTGTAGCATATAAAGGGGCATATACTAAGGTGGTTAGCAATGGACCCCAGTGGTACCAGTCCAATTTGTGTTCATTGTACAGAGAACATACTGTACCATGCTAAGAGGGCTTCCAAGAGGAGGCAGCATGAGCAAAGCCTCTCTAGCTGTACAAACTTTGCTATTCAAGTTCCTTATCTATAAACCTGTAGATCTACATAAAGTTCTCTTACCTCCTTTTCCCTGCCTCATAGTTCAATTTTACCTTTGGAGGTAAAATTGAGGGAGTTATTTGTAAGAATAATTCTAAGGCCTCTTTAGAGAAATAAACTTAAGGAATCAGAGAGAAGATGATTGTGAAGATCTTCATTCTTTTGCTAAATTCCTGAATTATTCAGATGATCCCCTCACGACTCCTACCCCGTGAGAATCGCTGGTACCCTAGCAATTCATTCACTGGTCATTTGATGCATTAACCTAAAAAGCTGTTTCTCCTTCATCTCCTTCCCCAATCTGTTGTTGAGGTGGTGGAGGTACTGACTGGGGACTGGACCCAGGACCTCACAATGGTGGTGCTTTACCACTGGGCCTTTTGTATTTTTATTTTGAGACAGGGTCTCACCAAATTGCTCAGGCTGGTCTTGAACTTGTGACCCTCCTTCCCCAGAAGCTGGGATTATGGGTCCTGGGATTATAGTCCATGCCACCACACTCAGCTGCCTCCTTACTTCTGTCAGTCCTAAGAATAGTCCCCTGGGTGATTATAGATACCCTCCGGAAGCCACCACCTCAGAAAATCTTTTGAGCTTGGAAGATTTGGTAACTGTCCCAGTGGTTACCAAATGCATACTAAGCTAGACAGGTGATACCTAAATATCAAAATCAGAATGGGGCATACTGCCCAAGGCAGTAGAATTCAAACTTTCTCAAGACTTTGAAACCAAATGAATTGCAACTCTTAAAAGTTCCTTCAGGTGAGATTATTAGGAAATAACCGTATTGATAGTTTTGGATACCAGAATCACTTATCTTGTAAACTTGTGTTTTTCTCCTCAGACAAGTTTTGGTATTGTCGACTTTCTCCAAATCACAAAGTCCTGCATTATGGAGACTTGGAAGAAAGCCCTCAGGGAGAAGTGCCCCACGATTCCTTGCAGGACAAACGTAAGTGGCTCTCTCATGTAGGACACCTGAGTTATGGTTGGTTGATTAGTTCTTAGTCACAATATGTCATGCAGCCAGACTGTTAACTAAAACCTTTGAACCTGGCTAATCTTAGTGTACATCGTGGCTTGAGCATTCTGGTTCAGTGCAAGACCTTGATGGATTTGAGGTTCAGGACTGAGCACGAAGCATGTAAAAGGATGCTCAGACACTGTTCCTAAAAGATACAAACTTGGGGATCATATGTCTACTTTCGATCATTTATCCAGATGCTATTTCAAGGATCCAAAGCAATATAAACATCATTTTTGTCAATTACCTTTTTTTAATGACCCAAAAGAATTTTGCATAATTTCTAAATGATTGATCTGTACCATATTTATTCACTATGGTTTAATGTGCCCCATAATTGTAACATAGAGTCAATGGCAGATCCAACTATGGTTAGCGTACTTCAAAGAAGTAATTCAGACACTGAAAATTTATGATCAATGACATCCTGTTATTTGCTAACTATTCCTCAAGAAATGTTTTTATATTTATTTGCTTTTTTTGTATGTTGTATGTTTTAACATGCATGCTTTTGAAGAGGCAGTTATAGGAAAGATTCTTTTAGCCCTACGCCAAACCAAATGCCCAGTTCAGTGTTAAGTGTATGAATTAAACAAAGCATTACAGAAACATTGATTATTTAATTTAGAAGGAAAATGGGAGCATAGTCTTGGAGGAGATCACCAGTGAAGACAGCAAAAAGGGAGCAGTCAGGACACCTTTACACAAACCTTTAGAAGTCACACTCGCCCTGCAGTGTTCAGATATGCATGTACCAGACACAGTCCTTCACCCCTCCTCCGTCTGGCTCCTTCCTCTCGTCACCCCAGGGCCCATGGAATGAATGCCTTCCTTAGAGTTCATGGCCATCGAAGACAAAAATAAATCCTGAGTGGGAAACGTATTGACACCTTCAGACTCCATCAAGACATCTCAGGCAGACATCCTGAAACATTCTCTCTTCCTGCAGTTTAAAAACAGGATGAGACGGTCTTTGTAGTGTCATGTAGTTCTTTTCCTTCCATAGAACAACTGCCTTCCTAGCCCACCTCATTGACACCCTAAAGCAGGGAGAATGATATCCAAAATCTGCTGCTGCAGGGGGCCTCTGCATCCCTGCCCTAGGGGGTCCTGGGCTTCTGCCTGTAGATGAGGACTCCAGTCAGAGTTTAAAAAGCCAGGCTTCAGGGAGGGATGTCAGGGAGGGATCTGGGGGGGGGGATCAACAATGTAGCTTACTCTTTTTTAAATTATTTATTAAGGAGTTGTGTTGTTGTACAATCATAAATGCATATAAAATAACAATGTGATATGCATTTGTTCCTAACCAGAATTACCCCCATGTCACCCACATCCAAGTCTCTTGATTCTTCTATATTTCACCCCTACAAGTGATATAAATATTTAGATTGTAAATTTTCCAGAATTAAATGATTGCATAAGTATTATTTGGATTCTCAGGGGGGTAAAGAATATGCTACATTGTTGATTGTCTCCCTAGATCCTTCTCTATCCTCCCTCCCTCTCCCCTCGCCACCCCCACCACATATCTATGATTTCCCTCGATTATGTGTTGCTACACCTTTGCTGGGTCTAATACATGAGTTTGGCAACCTTTCACCCAAGCCTGGGTTTTGCTCTAACCTTCACAAGTGAGGGAAAAATTAAACCCTTGAGTCTCTGTGTATGGCTAACTTCACTCAGTGTGATTTCTTCCTTAGCCATCCATTTACCTTCAAAGGCCACAACATGGTTGTTGTTTCAAATAGCTGAGTAGAATTCCATTGTATACATACCACAGCTTTTGGATCCATTCATCCAGCGAGGGGCATCTGGGTTGGTTCCATAATTTAATTATTATAAATTGGGGTGCTATGAGCATAGATTTTGCTGTGTCACTGTAATGTGCTGATTCTAACTCCTCTGGGAAAATACCCAGAAGAGGGATAGCTGGGTCGTATGGTGGATCCATCCCGAATTTTTTGAGGATTCTCCACACTGCTTTCCAGGGTGTCTGTACCAGTTTGCAGTTCCACGAACAGCATGCTAGTGTTCCTCTCTCCCCGCAACCCCTTTAGCATCTGTTATTGTTTATATTCTTCATATTTGCCAATCTGAATGGAGTGAGGTGAAATCTTAATGCAGTTTTGATTTGTATTTTTCTGATTACTAGTTATTTAGAACACTTTCTCATGTATTCATTGGCTTGGTTGATTTCCTCTGTTGAGAAGTTTCTATTTAACTTTCTGGTCCATTTATTGATTGGAATTTTTTTTGGTATTAAGTTTTTTGAGTTCTTTGTAAATTTTGGATATTAGCTTACTCTTTCCTCTGCCAAGAAGTCAAATAATACATATGCAATCATTTCATTCTGGAAAATCCACAATCATATCTATTATGGGGAAGGGGTGTAGAAGAATCAAGAGACTGGTATGTGGGTGATTTGGAGGTGATTCTGGATTAGGATCAGGGGCATATCATATTGTTACTACATACGCTTTTATGATTGTACAATAACACAACTCCTTAATAAAAATTTTAAAGAAAGCCAGGCTGGTGGCTTTCTAAATAATGCAAATTCCTAGACCCATAGCTCCAGATCTGCTGAATTAGAAACTCTGGGGTGGTGACTAACAAACTGTTTAAACAGACCCTTCAGGTGACTTTGACACCCACATAGGCTTGAGAACTGCTGGGCTACATAGTTCCCGATACTTCACATAGTCCACAACTCTGGCTTTCCCCAAAAAGTAAAAACTTTTTTTAAGTGAACTGATAGTATGTTAACTTTTAATTTTGGCAAAAATGAATGTTAAAAAATAAAATCTAAAGCTTTGTCATAAAAAAGGATGCTTGATCAAAAAAAAGAAAAAGATAAGAAGAACCTAACCTAATCTTAGAATAAAGGATAGTCCCTTCTGCTGGATAAATTAGCTTCTTGAAAACACAAACCAGTGTCCTCATTTCCTCCACTTGCTATTAACTGATGAAAAGTCACTGGTGAAAACTTGTGAACTAGGAACCCTCCAGGGCCAATGATTTGTAATCATTGCTCATCAGTGATTCAATGAAAACAGAGGTAATTATTAGTCAAAGCAACCAGCAGCTCTCTAGGAGGCCTCCCCAGCCCCATTCTTTACCTGCCCAAGAGACAGAAAGAGATCTGGATGGAAAAATCACAGTTTGTTTCACTCCTTCCCATATGGCCCAGTGAATCATATCCACTCATGGACATGTTATGTATCCCCATAATTGTAGAGACATAATCCACTTTTCAACCTAAAAATAGCATGTGACTGGCAGGTTTGCCAGGTGTTATGTGTAGCACACTCATTCCACCTGGCCAGTGCTTAGGAAATGGGCAACCCTGCAGTTCTAGAGTGTGAACAGCACTGAAACCCTGTGGAGTGACACTATCTGAGCTTGCACACAAGCCAATGCCCCTCAACGTACTAAGGCCTCACCTCCAAGAACCCAGGGTGAACATGACCAGCTGGGAGCCTGGCGTGCTGGCGGCAGGGCTAGCCACCTTGCCAGGGTAGTTTCAGAAGAACGAGGCCAGAGCCGCAAATCACACAAGCTCTTGGTAGTGGCCAGGGAATGGCACTGGTTCTAGGAGGTTTCAGTAGTCCCTCATGGCAATGCCTCTAAAATTCTTGTCCCTTTCTTTCTTCTGCTGCCTTTGAAATGCAGTAATGTGAAATTTCAAAAAGCACTCCACAAAACGCTTCATCCAGTGTAAGAAAAATCAAGAATGTGTAGTTGTGAAGGTGTGTGCATATGGGAGAAAGAGAGAGAGTGAGTGTGTGTGTGTGTGTGTGTTGGTGGGGTTGTATCTGACCTGTGTGCCGTAAAAGGCCCATTTTGCTGCTTCAAGCATGAATAATTAAGTTTAAAAATTAAAAATAAAATATAACAAAAAATAAAATATAGTTTTTTTCACAAAAGAAAGGATACTTGGTCAAAAATAATAGGTAGAAAGGATCTAATATTGGAATAAAGAACAAGCCTTTCTGCTGAATAAATTAGCTTTATGCAAAAACACACCAGCGTTCTGGTTTGCATTTCATTCCATTTCTGCCTAGAGCAAAATAGCTATCTCTTAGAGTCCTTAAAAGTCAGAAAACTTATTCCACTAGGAAAATGAAACTTTTTTTTTAATTAATGTTAAGTGCCATTGCTCTTACCATGTACGACTGCCCTCTCTTAAGACCAAGGGAAAATTGTCTTCCACCCTTGAGTTAATCAGGGCTGAATATTGAGATATTGATGAATCCAGTAGTGTAATTGAATCCTCTTAATACAGCTAACATGAGCAAAGATTGAGGGCCTGTCCTTAGCTGTCTTCTTCCCTAAAGGTTTGGGAAATCTCTCTTTTCATATGCTTTTTGTTTGCCAGCAAATATGTCCCTTGCAAATCTATATTTCCTTATATCCCTCTCATTCTGTAGTCTGTCATCATCCTGGCTCTATTGCTTCCCAGCCATGCCCCAGGCCCTTCACAGCCCAGCTTTGAAAGAATCTAGGCCAGCACTCCTCACTCCCATATCAAAGGAACAGGCAGAATAGCCCAGACAGATGCCCTCCCAGAAGGAGATTAAACCTGTCATGGTAGGTGAGGACCATGCTGACACAGGCAAAGTGGGGCATTTGGGTCATGGAAGCATACTGAAGGATTTGAGTCCCTCCATCTACAGAGAGAATTAACTTTGATTATAGATAATGGGAATAATTGCAAATGATCTCTGTTAAGCACATACAATATACTGGGTACTGTGTTAAGAGCTTTACATAAATTTTCTTCTATATAAATTAAAGGAATGGATATCACTATCATTGTTTTACAGATGAGGAAACCAAGGAACAGAAAAATAAACCAATGTCAAAGATCACACGATTAGTAAATCTTAGGGCAAAGATCCAAATGCAGCCATCTAATTTCATGTCCCGTATTTTTTCCTAGTACTCTATACCATCTTCATTTAAAAGCCAGCAGTGATCGTCACTCCTATGTTATGAGATAATTCTAAGAGCAACCTCATATGATAATGTTATAGGCTTCACTTTGAAAATGAGGCTCTAAGAACTTATGCCAAAAGTGATAGAACAGTAGAGGGATCTAGAATTCAAGCCCTGGGTTTCTGATTCCAAAAACACAACTCTTCCCATCATGCTATGCTGCATGCCCAGCCAGCCTGCCAGGTTGGAGATACCAGACTCTGCACTCAACTCTCCTGGGATCAGCCTGTACCTCCTCTGTGTCTCTTGTGGAGCTGTACTCAAGCAAGTGCTCAAGGCTTACCAGCAGCTTCTTGGGGACAGTTTTGCCTTGCCTTGGCTTCCAGTAGCGAAAACTGAACTGTGATCATCATGGTGGCCACATTTACTTTTTTCAGTGGTATTTTTGTTTTAGATCACAATTAACGTTTCTTCCAAACCATCAGAGAGTTTCTTGAATATGTCTGAAGTGAGAGCTACATTTGGAGGAGTGCTCAGTATGATTTTGTTGCTGGTATTTTGCAACTACAGTAAGAAATCAGAGCCTAATAAGGGAGCATGGAGCACTAAGCCCAGCTCTGTCCCCCACTAGGTGTGTGACATTGTATGGCTGATTTCTTCTCTTGAAGCCTCAGTCTTCTCATCTGTGAGATAGGAATGCTGAGTTAAGATTGTCCCAATCCAACTTGAACTGAATAATTTTAAGAAATGAAGCCATGTCCCAGGGGTAAGAGTAGGGTGATGCTTCTTTCAGTCGTAACCCTCCTGGTTCTCCTATCTCTGGCCCTTACTTCTCCATTTTGCTCTCACATGATCAAAATACTAGCTTAGCTTTGAAGGCATCAAGAGCCCCCTGAGGGGCTTAGACTCAAGAACTTAGATTCAAGAAGCATGAGATTGACCCCTCTGTTTCTGCCCCTGGGACTAGAGAAGATGGCATGTTCAGCCCACCCCATGCCTAACTTTCCAGGGCATCTATAGAAGAACTATGCAAAAGCGACCTTTCGAAGCTATTTTGTATTTATAGAATTTTGTGTTTTCTTTTTAGTCATAATCCTATGAGTCTGATAGCAGTTTATCTCCCTGACAAGGGACAATGCATTATTTAAAAGGTGAAATAGTATATTGCCACCAACCACACTGAAGAATTGACTTTTCTTCCCTGAAGTATTCCCATTAGAGATGAACTGATCCCATGACAGACTTCTGTATTACTCTTGTCCATTCCATATAATGAGTTTTCAATGCCAATAGGTAACTTACTATTTGTAGATTGTAGACTGTAGTTCATTGTCTGTAGTTCACTGACCATTTAATATATTATATAAAAGACTTTCTAAAATGTACTTGTGAACCAAACTCCATATGAATTTTGAGGTGTATTGAACTGGTATGCTAGCTATATCAAAAATTCACTTCAATGTGCCCGCTGAAAATTTAATCAACTTCCCGTCTTTTGGGTATTGATTAGGCAGCCAGATCAGCTACTAATAGTAACAAAGCCAATTCCTCATTATGAAAACAGATTCAAGGGGACTGGAGCAGTGGATCAGTGGCTTGAATGGTTGCCTGGAATGCATGATAACCAGGGTTCAAACCCCAGCACCACATACACAATTAAGTGTTGGAGAAACAAAGGCCATATGAGAAAATAAATAAAGTTGATTCTCTCTCTCTCTTCCTCTTTCCTTCTTGAAAAGAAAAAGGAAAGAAAACAGATTCAAGGAGAATTGAAGTCGGTGTTCATGGTTGAGGGTGGGTTCAGGAACCATAGAGAGAGTAAGATGCCAGTCCAAAGGGGTCCATGAAGAGAGACATAAAAGGCATCTGAAACGAAGCGTTGTAATGGTCAGGACAGACTGCACTGCAACATTTTGCTGCAGGAACAAACAACCTCCAAAATCTCAGCAGCTTAAGTCCAATAAAAATTTGTTTCTCACTCATGTTATGTAACCTGCATGTGTTGGTGAAGGACTACTCCACACAGTCACTCGGGGACACATGCCAATGTCTGCTTTGCCATCCATCTCTGCACCATCTGGAGGAACATGTGCTCTTTCAGTTTCTGAGCTGGGGAAGACAGAAATGAGGGTTTGGACTCTTGACTGTGGCAATCTAGAAAAGAAGCACTTCTTACATTTCATTGGCCAGAGATAGTCACATGACTGCACCTACTTACAAAGGCTGTAGGGAAATGTAGTCTTTCACGTGGCCAGGAAGGGAAAAGCAAATAATATCTACCAAAAAGGTCTAGAGTCAGAGCTGCAAGAGGGAGGAACACGTGAGGTGGGGCAGATGGCAGGGGAGCCTACTGAGAATCTTGGAAGGGCTTCTACAACCCCACTCTTCTTACAGTTAGAGAAAGCTCGAGGGATGTCAACAGATTTGAACTAAGCTCTTAGTAATTTTAGTATACTTGGAAATGTTAGAGATTTCGGTTTACTTGTAAAACATTAGCCTTCCTATTCAATTGTTTTAGCATTCTGTGTATTCTATAATTTTACCTTTATCTATCAACCTTACAACCAGTTTTCTCAGTAAAGTCATGCAGTGTTTAAAACACTATGAAATCTCTCATTATCTTCTTAATTTAAAGGAGTGTAAAGAATGGATTACTCAGAAATCCTAAATTCTCACCTTTGGTAAGCCAAGCTAGTCAGCATGTACTCCTAGATTCACAATCCCTCCTGGGAAGGAGCAAGAATTGGAGAGGAATGGGTGATTTTGCATTTTTTACATGAAGATTTCAAACCATCCTACTGCTATCTTCTCTCTCTTAGTTGATCTTAATCAAAGTTTTAAATGCAAAACTTTTCCAGATCTGTTATCTCCCTCCAACTCCTGAGTAAGACATGAGATAGCATAACTCTGAGTTATTTTCAGAATTCCCTATCAGAAATGAAGATCTCTTTTATTTAAGTTTAATTTCACTGTCAGTAAAATAGGGATAATCAAAGCTACCTCACAGAATTGTCACAAGAAATAATGACGTGTTCGAGGGAGAGACTTCAGGGGGTGAGGGATCAGAACTGTTGAGTTAGATTTTTTAAATAAGGCTGCTTTCCTTCTTTATCCACAACTTAGAAACTAAATAGATGCACATGCTACAGAGAGATATTGACACAGAAAAAGTGCTTGGCATTGTTCTTGGCACCAGAAGCCCTTGTTAGCATCAGTATTCATTCACTGATGCTTTCACAATCATTGCTATCTCCTGCTGCTGCTAATGCCATCACTTCAACACTTCTAAAACAGAAAAAGTTTAATGTTTTTGCTTTAGTGAACAAAACTCTATGGACATAGCTCTTTCTCCCCAGAGATGCTTTTTACCAGAATATAAGAATGTATTTTAATTTCTAGTCCTGGGACACAGCTTGACTTTTCCTTTTCTCACCTCTCCTCATTTCTCATTTTTTTTTTTTTGTTTGTTTTTGTTTCAAGAGAGAAGGACACAGGGCTGGAGCAGTGGCTCTGCGGTTATGGTGCCTGCCCGGCATGTGCGAGTACACGGGTTCAAACCCCAGCACCCATGTACACAACTAAGCGTCAGAGCAACGAAAACCATGTGAAAAACTCAATAAAAACTGATTCTCTCTGTCTCTCTCTTTCTCTCTCTCTCTCCCACTGTCCTTCTCTCTAAAAAAGAGAGAGAGAGAGAGAGAAGGACAGTGGGAGACAGAGAGAGAGACAATCAATTTTTATTTAGTTTTTCACATGGTTTTTGTTGCTCTGACACTTTGTTGTGTACGTGGTGCTGGGGTTTGAACCCGTGTACCCGCGCATGCCAGGCAAGCACCATAACCGCCGAGCCACGGCTCCAGCCCCTCATTTCTCGTTTTTGGCAGTCATTCCTAGGAGTGGCAAACGTGACAGCAGACTCATTGCTTAGTCCTGCTTCTTTATTGATGTCGAAGCTTTCAGTGGTGTCATTACTTTCATTTTCTTTTATGAATTGCAGTGCCGGTGGCAGATATCAAAGCTGTGGTGACGGGAAAGGACTGCCCTCATATGAAAGAGAAAGGTGCCCTTAAACAAAACAAGGTATGATTTCCAAATTATTGCAAATAGTTGTACCTGCCCAGCACAGTCAGTGACTGCAATGGTTCCAGCCCTTCTTTACAGCAGAAAGTGTGTGTGTGTGTGTGTGTGCATGCGCACGCACGTGCGTGCTATGTGGAGCCACATGACTTAGCTCTCCTTTTTCCTTTCCTGATCCATTTTGCATCTCTTACCCTTATTCTTTCTCTCCCTCAGCACTTTTCCAGTGTCCACTATGTCTTCCATTCCTCACTTCCTGTTGACTTCCAACCCTGGGAATCACCTTGGCTGTTCTCACCTGTGCTCCCTTGAGCCCCCTCAGCTCATCTGCATCCATTCTGTGGGTCTGTTCTAAACTCTTGTTTGTGTTCATTTCTCCCTTCCCCACTTTCTTCCACAGTAACCTTGCTGGGGGGTCAGCAAGGCCTGGAAAGGCAGACACCAGCTGACTCAAAGAATTGTACAAACTTTAAAGACCTAGTATCATTCATTATTGTGGAAAGTAATCTGTGAAATATCTCAAGCCCAAATTAAAAGAGGAAAATTTCCCAGATTGTATGTTGCTTAAGCCTCCTTCCAATGGCACCATTTCCCAGCTCCCCTCCTAGTTTTCCAACCAGCTGTCACCATGATGGTCCCAGTTCCATTACAGAGGATTCAGAAGGGGACATTATCTGGAAAGACAGGATAATTTCCTTTATTCCCAGTTTCAAGGGATTAGTCCTTAGAGGGGCCATCAAGGAGCCAATTCTTTGTTTAAACTTCTTGATATCTTGTGGTATGTATCATCCGTGAACAAAAGTATCTATATTTATCTGACTGCTCCAGATACCTTGGTGCCAAAACTGTCTCATGGATCAATAGGTTGCTTCTTTATTTCTAGCATCAGTATCTATCAGGAAAATAAAATCACATGCATCTTATTTATCAATCAGAATTAAAATAACTAGTCCCTACTCTGTCATTTTAAATGTTGTAAGATAAAGGAGAATCCAAGTCTTTGTGGGATGCCCCTGTTTATGCTTAAGGAAAACAAAACTACTATGAAGTTATTGTTCAGTTTGACAGAAGGGAGGGGATGTGGCCAAGGAAGCTGATTGCAAGATGTTTGCTTCTTAATTTACATGTGTCACTCTTCTCAGATCCATGTGCATTCCTTCTTCAGTAAGCCCATCAGAACACTATCATATAATGTACTTAAATGACAGGCATAATGATGTAAGGGCATGCCCCAGAGGCCAGGATCTGCAGAATATCAGTTATACAGCACCTATGGGGAGTCCCATGTCTCTCCTCTCTATGATGTGGGTCAACAGGGATTGTGCAGCTCATCAGATTTCAGGGAGCCTCCTTAACTGTAGCAGCAAAGTAAAGTCCCCACTTTCAGAACTTGTGTGTTGTACACCAATAGGGATTATCATGTGCAGTGTACATCAGGTGTTCCTCCCCACAGGCTCAGAGAGCACCTGCTCTGCTGAACTTTGGCCAAAGGCCCTGGTTATATAACATTTGAAGCTCAGCAGAAAACTGGGGCAGGAGTGAGGGTAATTGGCAGCAACAGGAATCTAACCTGGCAAAGGCCAGGAGAGGTATAGCTGGCAGTGGAGCAGCTCACCAGGACTCAAGTATGCAGAAGAGAGACAGAAAGAATTATGTAAAATAAATCAAAGACACTTCTTGCTTCATCCCCAGCATGTAAAGAGCTTGAGATTGTCACCCCATCCTTGTAGTTTAAAAAAAAAAAACGTTGAGCAAAATGGAAATCTGGAAATCAACAACTTCTCTTGAACCTATCACAGAACTGAGGTTGCAGGCACACCATCACCCTGCAATGTGGAGAGTCAGGGGCATGAAGAGAGTCACAGCCCCAGATCTGCTTATCTAGAGCAGAATCCACTGGTGTCCCAATCTGTAGGAAAACTTACGATACTTTTGATAAATTTTGTAAGGCTGAATGTGCACTCATGTTGAAAGAAATTCCTAGCTGGACATGGTGGCCTGTGCCTGTAATCTACAAGCTCAAGAGGCTGAGGCAGGAGGATTGCAAGTTCAAGGCCAGCCTCAGCAACTTAGCAAGACCCTGTCTTAAAATTTTAAAAAAATTAAAAAGGCTGATGATGTGGTTCAGTATTAAGTGCCCTTGGGTTCAATCCCTGGTGCAAGAAAGAAAGAGAGAGAAGAGGGAGGAAGGAAGAAAGTCAGTTCTAGAGGTTGCAGTCTGCTGGGTGGGGGGCATATTTTCATGGATTTCAAAAACTTCCACAGATTCTCACAGTGAAGATTTGAGACAGATCCCTCACAGCTCTGGTAGGAAATGGGTAAAAGTAATTATGAAATATTCCAGAGACTTCTTCATAACAGAATCCTATTCTCCAGACCTTTATTCCAACTGGGGAAAGGAATTTACCTGATTCCAGCCTCTTTTATCATCCCTTCTCAACTGTGAGGTTGGAGTTGAGGAAGACATGGTGAATAGCATTCAGGGTCTCAAAGAAATTAGTTGCAAATCCTGTAGATGCGGGGAACGGGAAGGGACAGGAGCAGCTATAGTCTTAGAAAGGTGACAACCTCAAGACACAGGACCTCTATGAGATTGAGATTTAATTGAAGATTACAGAATGCTGTACCTTCCCCCTACCCTACCAACCCATCATCAGACTCCAAAATAATAACAGTGGATTGTAGGTGAGAGATCTGTAAGACTCTGAGTCTACAGAGGAGTACTTAGGGAAGTCAAAGTCAATAAAGGACACAAAAACTAGGACAATCAAAGATTTGGGCCTCTGGCACTTATAGCTTCTACAAACATAAAACGTAACCCAGCTCCTTGCCAAATTAGCATAAAGTATCTCTCTAAAGGCCTAAATTTCTATTATTTGTACGAACATGTCTAGATTTCAACAAAAAATTAAACAATAAATAAAAGAAGTCTGAAGAAACAAAGCAGTCATAAGAACCAGACTCCAATATGATACAAATAGTAAATTGTCAGGTGGAAATTTGAAATAACTGATTTAAAATGTTGGCTGGAGGGATGGCTCAGTAGTTTGAATGCTTGCCTGGCAGCACAAGGACCTGGGTTCAAACCCCAGCAGCACATACATAACTAAGTGTTGGAGAAATTAAGGCCAGATGAAAACATAAATAAAATTGAATCTCTCCTCTCTCTCTCTCTCCCTCTCTCCCTTTTTCTCTCTTTAAAAATAAATAAATGAATAATAAAATGATATGGGCCACAATGGAAAAAAGTAGAAAACTTTCAAAAACAGAGAGCTGGAAACTTTATGGGTCAAAAGGACAGTTTATCGGTCAAAAAACATTGTAACAGAAATGAAGAATGCTTTCAGTGGGCTTATGAATAGACCTGGCATGGTTGAGGGAAGAATCGGTGAGTTTGAAGATGAGTTATAGAAACTTCCTAAATTAAAATGCAAAGAGAAAAGAAAAAGTCATAACAAAACATCAAAGATCTGTGAGACAGTTGCAAAAGGCATAACATATGTATAATTGCAAGAACATAGGAGACAAAAGACATTGGAATAGCAGAAATATTGAAGCAATAATGGTCAAGAATGTTCAAAAATAATGACATATCAAACCATAAATACAGAAAATTTATAGGACACCAAGGGGGACAAATACACTATAAAAAACACACTTAAACATTTCATTTTCAAATTGCAGGAAACCAAAGGCTAGGGGAAAAAAACTGAAAGAGGCTATAGGGAGATTTATGCCCTATTCCTCAAAGTCCAAAAATAAGAGTTAGCTAGGACTTCTCATAAGAAACTGCATAAGCTAGGAGAAGAGGGTAGAGTAGAATGTTGAAAGGAAAAAAAGCCAACCTACCTCACATTCTAAGTCCAGTGAATTACTCATGTACAAGAAGGGGAAATAAAGTGGTTTGTTTTGTTTTGTTTTCAGATAAACAAAAACATAGATAAACTTGGTGGCAAGAATTCACTGTAAGCAGACCTGATCTGCAAGAAATGTTCAAACAGTTCATTCAGAAAGAAAATTATAAAGGTCAAAAACTTGATCTGCATTTCAAAAGACAGTATCAGGCTGGGCATGGTGGTGCATGCCTATAATCCCCAGTGGCTTGGGAGGCTGAAGCAGGAGGATCACAAGTTCAAAGCCAGTCTCAGCAACTTAGCAAGGCCCCAAGCAACTTGCCAAGACCTTGTCTCAAAATAAAAAATAAAAAGGGCTAGGGGTATAGCTCAATGGTTAAGCACTCCTGGGTTTAATCCCTGATACAAAAAGAAAAAAATAGGAGTACAGGAGAAAGAATAAATGGGACTGTAGAGGTGGCTCAGTAGTAGAGTGCTTGCCTGGCATGTGCAAGGACCCAGGTTTGAACCTCAGCACCACATACACAACTAGGTGTTGGAAAAACAAAAACCAGATGAAAAAATAAATAACATTTCTCACTCTCTCTTAAAAAAATAAGTGAAAATAAAATAAAATATCAATTTTTATCATTAATATATCTTGAAGAAAATCATTGTGTAAAGTCATAAAAGTAAACATGTATTGATGATTAAAGTATATGGATAAGTGAAATGAATGGCAATAATTAAAAAGGAAGAAGGCAAAACAGAAGAAACAAAGAACAAAGGCAACCAATAGAAAAGAGTTACCAGTACGATCATTTTTATTAACTATATCAATAATCACTTTAATAAGTGGTCTAAATGCATCAATTAAAAGACAGAGATTGTCAGACTTTTATAAATAAAAAAAACACAAGACCTAACTGTATGTTGTCTACAAGAAACCCCCTTTAAATATAAAACTAAGAAAGATAAAAAGTAATGGAATGGAGATAGATATATCATGCTAACACTAATATAGAGAAAACTGGAGTCACTATATTAATTTTCATCAGAGAAAACTTTAGAACAAAGAAAATTGTCAAGGGGTCAATTCTCCAAGAAGATAAAGCAATCTTACACACATACAAATCTAACAGGACTTCAAAGTATGAGTCATATAGCTGGTAGAATTGAAAGGAAAATAGACAAATTCATTATTATTTTTGGAGACTTCAACTTTCCTCCATCAGTAATCAATAGAACAAGAAGGCAGAAAATCAAAAAGTGTATCAGTGACTTTGACAGCACAATTAATCAACTTGATTTAATTGACGTTAATAGAATAATCCATGAAAGAAACAGCAGAATATGCATTCTTCTCAAGCTCACAGGAAACATTTGCTAACATAGACCATAAAAAATGCTTTAAACCTAAAAGAATAGCAATCCTACAATGTATGTTTCAAATCACAATTAAAGTAGAAAACAATAACAGAAAGGTAAATGAAAAAAATCGCCCAACTATTTGGAAATTGCACAACACACTTCTAAATAATCCATAGTTTGAAGAGGAAGTTTCAAGAGAAATTACAAAATGTTTTAAACAAAATAAAATTAAAATGCAACTTATCAAAATGTGTGGGAAGCAGTAAAAACGGTGTGTATAGGGAAATTTATAACATTAGATGCATATGTTAGAAAAGAATAACAATCTCAAATCATTAAAGTTTCTACTTTAGTTCACTAGAGAAAGAGGAGCAATTTAAGCCTAAAACAAACAAAAGAAAAGAAATTAAAGTACAAATCAATGAATCTGAAAAGGGGGGGAATCAACAAAACCAAAAGTTGGGTCTTTGAAAAGATGAATAAAATTGATTCTCTACTATCCTGACTAACAACAAGACACAAGTCGACAAGATCAAAACAGGTATGGAGATGATGACCTCACTTGAACATAATATTTGTGTGTAGGTTTGTCCTTCTTATTTTAGACTCCTCTCCCTTAAAGGAGAATAATACAGTAAGTGATGTTTTCTAACCACTTTTTTAATTATTATTTCCATGACACTCAAGAAATTGGATGGATGGGTGGATAAATGAGCAGATGGGTGGATGGATGGACAGATGGATAGGTTACACTAGGTTAAATAAACACATAAATAAGTTTACAAAGGGAGGTTGCTTTGCTGGCACTCCGTGGGCCAGATGTTCTAGCCACCACTCCATTCCATTCTAACTTGGGGAGTGAGAGCTACAGTATCTCTATCAGTCTGGATCTTTCATTTGTATTCTGTAACATTAATAGTGTTCACTCACCTCACCTGCTCCTTCAGGCAAAATGTCAAAAGGTAGAAAGGAAAGCCACAGTTCTTCCCCCACTCCTCACACCCATACCCTTCTCTCAGGACCCCAGAAGCCCCTTCCTCCCTACCTTTAGGACTTCTGGGTGAGAAAGGGGATATCTGCAGCTTCAAAGAAGAGTTACCCAAAATGTGTCCATAGGAGGTATTCAAGCGCAGGATGGACAACCCAGGCATGTCACTGGCCCTTCACATAGATGCTCCAGAAGCTCCATAGCTTCTGATGTTTTATTCCACAGGACTTGATTGGCTTTATTACTGAGTAAGACCAACTAAGATATTACCATCCATAAAGGAGACATTTTGATAATAGTAAAATATTAGTAACTAGCAGTCCTCTTCCCCATTCAGCATCTGCTAATGCCCATGGCACTATCCAAGACCCTGGAAATAGATGGAAAGAACTGGCCCTTGCCTGGAGGTGTCCCCTACAGAGGCGTATAGTCACACTTTCATCATTCAGCACTGGAGTCCCTGAGACCTGGTGAGCTCCAGGCATGGGGAGTTTGGGTCTAAAGTGTCTAACAAAGCTCAGTGCAACAGGCAAATTTCTGTAGAGACAAGTGGCAGCTTCTTCACAGACAGCAGAAAATTTCTGAGATTTGAAAGGAATATTCATGGGTGACTGAAAGTTAGTTGTAAGACTAGATTTTTAAAATATTTTATTAAGGAGTTGTTATACAATCATAAATGCATATAAAGTAACAACATGATATGCATTTGATCCTAGACCATAGTTACCCCCACATCATCCACACCCCAGTCTCTTGATTCTTCTATATTATGCCCCCATAAGAGATATAAATGTCCATATGAGTATGAATTTTCCAGAATTAAATGATTGCATAAATATTATTTGATTTTGGGGGGCCATGATAATGAGTATGCTACATTGTTGAATGTCTCCCTAGAATTCCTCCCTATATTCCCCCTCTCTCCCATCCCTCTTGCCTCTCTCCTCCCTCCTCCCACTCCTACATGTTTGTGGTTCCTCTAGATTATCTGTTACTATGCCTTTGGTGAGTCCAATACATGAATTTGACTATGTTTCACCCAAGCCTGGTAAGATTAGATTTTTAAGGATTAAAGATTCTAAATTCAAACTCCAAAGTTTATAAAATAAGTTGACTTGTTATGCAGCTTAAGTTAGCCATTCTTGAGACTCATCACTGGATTCAGGGCTTAGACAGTCACCCTGTGATCACCAAAGGGCAGGTCTCACTGCATCCCACTGATTCAGATAGTAAAACTACTATCTTCCGATGTTCCAGAACTCAACTTTTGCTTCTACAGTGCAATTCTTGAATCTTAAGAAGCAGATTCTCCTAGAAGGTGAGAGTCACCTTGCAACCCTTGATCTTAATTAAGAAGCCTTTTATTCAGGCTTATTTCACTCAGCTTCATCCATTCAGTCAATGCATTGAGCATCTTCTGTTGCTAGGTACTAGGAATCCAAAGATAAATGTGACCTGGCCCTTGGCCCTGGGTGTCCACTGATAAGACTTATGTATAAATGTACAATCACAATTCATCATCTATGCCAAAAAATAATTTAAACACAGGAGTAGAGTTCATGGCACTTGAGCTAGGTATTAAAAAGAAATTGGCCAGGTGGAGAAATGAGGGGGATACTTTGCAGGAGGAGGAAACAGCATGTGAAAAGGCCCAGGAGTCTTTCCATGTGTGAAAGAGCGTTCTGTGATTGGGAACCAATGAATTTGTAGTCAGTGATACATAGGGAACCTAAACACAGGAAGAAAATGGATTAAAGAACCAGTGGTTAATGCTGCTAGATGGATTGGAGACTGGAAGGTAGAGCTACCTGAAGAAGACTGCCTCTTCTACTGTGTGCTACATGAATAAGTGAATATTTTTGCCTTTTAAGAGAGAAACTCAAATTTGTAGGTGTATAGGTGAGCAGCAATGTACTATAGATATGAAATCTGCTGTTAATTTTATGGCCATATTTAACACATACACACAGGCCAGATTTTATCCTGCTGTCTTTTATCAGAATACTTTGCCCTCAAGATGTCCTGGATAGATGGAGAACCAACACCGTTAAAGGAATTCTGGGCAAAATGGCCAAATGTGATGTTACCCTAAAACAGTATGAAGCCAACACTGTACACTGAAAATATGCTTTTCTTGTATTGTCAGTCCATCATTGGACCCACGGAAGAAGACGCATTCATGTACCTTCTGAACCAAGGTACCATTTATCTGAGCATCCATGACCCAGTGTGCCTCATCACTGGTTCCAGGGCCACCAGAGGATTGAGTGTAAAGTTAGAGGTCTGACAGTATGGAGGGATGTCCTCCTTTCTGGTTAGAGCTCAGTCCATCCAGAATCTTCCTCCAGGTGGCAGGATGGCAGATGTGCGTCTGCAGAACAGGAGGAGATAAATTGCTCCTGGTTGTAATTTTTCACTGAATTAAATCCAGAGGGAATGAAAGACCTTCGGAAGTGAGCAGCAAAGCCCCGGAGTGTTAGATGTCTGTGTGAATGTTGTGCAGTGTGGTAGGAAGCCCCTGAGGGGGACACTGCCCCAGTTTTGTGACAGCCTACTCAGCCACCACCTGGCACCTCTCTCCCTCACAGGCAGTTTGGACAGGTGGCAGCTTCCTGAATGCTGGCCTGAGAGCACCATGGCTTCCAGCTCTACAGCCTCCCTACTCCAAGTGCTGCAGAGCTGACCTCCACCTGTGATTCAGTGACGGCAAGCTGAAGACATCAATAAAACCCATTATAAGTGATAGCACCCTCTCACAGGCCTGTGGTTCAGAGAATTAATTCCTCCCACCCTTCCAGGCAGCCTTAGTGAAATTAAAGTGAGGATTGACATTCTCACGAATTTCCTGTTTCTTGCCTGTGTTTGTCAGCAATCTAGGTCAGGACAGCTCTGATTATTTATGTCCTGAACAAGGCAGAGAAGGGCAAAGCCCAAAGTCAGCAAGCCCCCTCTTCTCTCTTCCTTCTCCATCTCTCTGCAGTCACAATGCTGACCACTGCAGACACCCTGGTCACAACAGAGGCCAGCACCTAGTCAGGAGCTCCTCTCTGGGCTATAGTGGTGTTCACACCAGCTGCTGCCTCAAAGGTTGATTGACCATGTGACTTTCCTGAGCAAAGTGGCATCCAGGCTCTGCCAGAAACATCCTGATGAATTTCACCTTATCCTGTTTAATGGAAGGTCCCCGCATGTGATATCCGGACTTGTCCAGAAGCAAAGCCCGTCTTCTCCCTTCTCTCTAGTCTCCCAAGTATGAGCCAGAGTTTTCCTAATTAATGACTCTCAGCTGAGCAAAGAAATAGTCACTTATACACCATTCCTTATCCAAGAACAAGTTTTTGAATTTATGAGATTAGAGTTTAAGATTTCATTGAGGGAATATTTGAGGAGAAATGACTTATAAACCCTTAGGATCAGTGTGTGCATAGTGTTCATTCCTCCTGCTTTTGTTCACTTAATAGCAGGTTTTTGTAACTATCTTACTGAAGGGCTGATCATATATATTTCTCTGTTACTAATTTGTGATTTCCTTAATACCCAAAGAAGGGAGATATGTTTCGGTTCTCGTAATTTTCTTATAGATAATAGCATGTAATTTTTGTTTGCGTTTGAATACTCTCTTAGGAATAACCCCAGGGGGGGATCCTTGGTTCTTGATATGTATAGCTTTATTGATCTTTTGAAAAAGGATAATATCGGTGTATGGTACCACTAGAAGAGCCATGAGGATTTGATTATAAATTGAAAGACTTGACAGATATGGTTATGAAAATAGACACCAAATTTAATGAAAAGTCATGTTTGTTTGTTATCGCCTATCATCTTTACTGGGCAGAGACCGGAATGGAACCCTAAAGAAGAAAAAGAATGAAAAAATGAGGGAAGGAGTATTTTTTCGGGTTAGCTCCCATTCCATGGCAGCCTTCTTTCCTCCGAGTGCTTCTATTTCTGGTGGAGTGAGGGAGACCATTCGAGTGTGAGATGCTGCAAGGTCTAGCCTCAGAACAAAAGCTGCTCCGTCTTAGTGAGGAGACAGCTAGAGGCAAGCCAGACTTAAGAACTCCAGGAGAGCCAGAAATAGCTTCCCAGTGGGCTCTCTTAGGAGAGCATCCAGCTGACAACGGGTCTTCAGGGTTCACTTTGGAAAAATCCTTTAATTCATCTGAAATTCTGACATCCGAAGGCCTT
This sequence comes from Aplodontia rufa, assembly GCA_004027875.1. Taxonomy (NCBI): domain Eukaryota; kingdom Metazoa; phylum Chordata; class Mammalia; order Rodentia; family Aplodontiidae; genus Aplodontia; species Aplodontia rufa. The sequence goes on from PVKS010006071.1 coordinate 52,140, forward strand.
GACCTCGTGTTTTTGCCTTCTGTCTTCTTTCTGGAGCTTTTGCACTGGGGGTCACTCTCCAAAGGCAAATCCTCTGGGAATGATGTGGAGAGCTCTGGCTCCCGAAGAAAGAATGTTTTGTGGGTCAATTACAGAGCAGCAGCTTCCAGATAACAACAGGGGAGAGGAACAACCTTCAATAGTGCCTTATAAAGGCACAGAGAAGAAAAGTATGCTAGAATACATGTGTTATGACACTGCAGAGCACTAGTATGGATAGGCTTGACCCTTCCCCTCCAGATTTGGAGCCACTGGGGTGTGAGAGGTGCTGATGACTTGCATGTTTCAGAGGCTCCACCCTGCAGACTGCTCAGAATGAGAGGAAAGATCATGGTGCTCAGTATTGGTACTGCAATACAACTTACGGGGTTTTTAACTGACATTTTAGACATGACCCTGAGTACCGTGGCCAAAGTCGTTTAGCTCTAGTGAAATGAAAGTGTTAGTGCTTAGAACTCTGGGCCTGGCCTGGCATCTTCTCACCAACAGATGCTCACCAACAAATGAGTCCGTGTCATTTGTTACTTGAGACTGTGCTTCTCTTTTACATCTGCAGCTTCTACTTGATAAAATCTTTGTGTGCCTTTGCTCCACAGTAGTGCAAAGTGCAGAGGACAGACCTCAAGGTCGTGGGTTCACCTGGAAGCCTCCTTGCCTCTGATATAGTCTCTGTGTTCTGGGGAGTTCAGACCTTTATGGCTCTTCAAATATTTCAGGGTGCTAGAAGGTAGAGCAGCCCTTAATGGGGCTGATTATAAGAGAGGTTAGTGCTTTTTTGTTTTTGATTTTTTTTTTTTGAGAGAGGGACAGTGAGAGAGACACAGAAAGAGAGAAACAACTTTAATTTTTCACATGGCCTTAGTTGCTCCAACACTTGTTTGTGTACGTGGTGCTGGGGTTTGAACCCAGGTCCTTGTGCTTGCCAGGCAAGCACCAAAACCGCTGAGCCACTGCTCCAGCCCAAGAGGTTAGTGTTTACCATGTCTCCCTAGAAGGCAAACGCTGAAGAATGAAGAATAGCACAGTTTTGGGACTAGGTGACCTTAGCCTCTCTAAATCCTGCTCCTTGAAAGGGCAGTCCTGCTACATGGGTTGTCATGAGAATTCAAATGGTTCCCGCAGATCTCTTCTGATGGAGAGGAGGATTCATGCTGCAAGCCTTGAAAAGCGTGCCCTTCTTCCCGTCAGCCTCATGGCTGCCTCTCTTGTCTAGACAAGCGGCAAGTCCGACTACATGGTCAAGCTGCAGCCATTTATAACTATAAATAGAACGTGCCAGTTTTCTTTAATGTAGTGTTTTCTTGAATCTCTTGTAGGAGGTGCTTGAACTTGCTTTCTCCATCTTGTATGACTCCAACTGCCAACTGAACTTCATTGCTCCTGACAAGCATGAGGTAAGGGTCTCAGTGGAGTTAATTTATGAGAGAATGCTGTGTTTGCCTTTAGAAAAATAAGCAGAAGGAAAAATACTGGAAGCGAAAAAATAAATTAAAGACTGCCTGAAAAAAATCATGAACAAAGGGGCACCTTGTCAACTTGAAGTAGAACAGAAACTTCTTAAACTTTTTCAAGTTATAGCAAGTCCAAATCCTTAGTAGCTGAACTGATATTTCATGTGTGTTGGTCAACTTTCCAGTACTGTGATGAAATATGTGAGATAATCAACTTACAAGCAAAAAGGTTTATTTTGGCTCAGGGTTGCAGAGGTTTTAGGCTGTGGTTGGTAAGTCTATTGCCTTGGGGACTGTGGTAAGGTAGAACATCATGATACGAAGCATAAGAAAGAGGAAGTTGGTTGGCTCTTGGGAAGCAAGAAAGGGAAACATCCCTTTTCAGGCACACCCCCAACAACCTAACTTCCTTCAACCAGGCCCTACCACCTAAAGGTTCCGCCTCCTCCCAATAGCACCACAGGCTGGTGATCAAACCTTTAATACATGAGCCTTTGGGGTACATTTGAGATCCAAATTATAGTATGATGGTAAAGAAAATGGATGTACAAATTCTTAAAACTCAGCAAAGGCATAATTGTTAATCCAGGGGAAGAAGCAGCCCTGGCTAGAACTTTGGTTTTCATTGAATGTTTAGCTCTTGGTCTGGATTTTTCCCAAGGTAAACTATTCTCTATTCTTTAAAACATCTGAGGAAGTAGGTTCTCTCCAAGTTTCTTTAAGTTATTTTAAGAGGTTTAGGGCTGTCTCTGCTGTTGGAATTTTATTTCCAAGATGCTTTTATTCCTTTTTGACATCTTGTTATATGTATAATTTGTTTCTCTTCTTGAAACACACTGTCAGCTATATTTAAAAGATTTAGCATAAATCTAGGAAAATGCATTTGTAAGACAAAGTAGTACTTATGGTTGATTTAACTTTTTCTCTTGTAAACTGGAACCCAACACAGGGCTGGAAACTTTTATTTTTAGATGATACCATTCAAGCTTTTGTTTTGCATGTAGTTGCATAAACAGCTTTTAGAAAGGAAAGGGAACATTTAATAGAATCTGACTTTTGTTCTTCATTTCCCCTAGGAGATTTAGCTCATTTAGAAGGCATTTAGTATCTGGTTTTCACTGGTTTGAAAGCTTTTGAATAAAATTGTACATCCCTAAGAAAGAGGAAAGATTAGACACAAATTCTGCATTTAGAATGATGCTTAAATATAATTCTGTCACTTGACATAAGATGTTGTCTTCATCTTTCTGAAAATAGACACTATGTCCTACTATTTCTGTTTTTAAATAAAAGTGTGGTGATACACAGGCCATCATATTCAAGATGTATAGAGCAGTATAGAAAACGACTTAAAATAGTAGAACTTTGGCGGTTACTTAAATCAATGCAAGACTGTTTTTCCCATCGTGGGTACATTAATTCCAGATAAGGATACATGCTCTAGGACTGCCAGATTTTTATTCCTATCTGTCAGTTCTTATAGAGGCAATGAGGAAAGAAATGTCATACGCTTGTGAACACTTTTAATTGCTTCAAAACCCTTGCATATCTACTACCTCATTTTATTTTCATAATAACTCCATAAAATAGAAAGTTCTATTACAGATATCATTTGTCAAATGAAAGGAGAAAGGTTTCCCAAACTGAAGACCAAAACAACCAAAAGGATGATAGTGATTATCACTAGTCTTACTCCCTCTGTGCCAAGCCCCAGAAATACTGTAGACACAGATATAAACATATAAATATAGATATATAATTTTATGTAGATCACCTCAATCCTTATATAACTAACTCCAAAAGAAATAATATTATCCCTATTTTGTAAAAAAAGAAAAATGAGGCACAAAGAGGTTAAGAAATATTTATACCGTGGAATTTTACACAGCAATTAGAAACAATGATATTGCAGCCTTTGAAGGCAAATGGATGGCTGTGGAAGAAATTATGCTGAGTAAAATCAGCTTAACCCAAAGAACTAATGGTCGATTGCCTCCACTCATCTGTGGAGGCTGGGACTAGACCCTGGCCAGTGAGAAAGTTGGTCTATTATCGTGTATTAAATCCAGATAAGATGTAATGCTATACAACATAATCCTTTTTTTAGAGATATTGTGGGAAGGGGAAGGGAAGAATAAGGGAGGGTAATTGGGGGGGGCACTCCTGGGGGTAATTGTAGTATCCAGAATCTATACACATTTTATATTATTTTGTTACAAACTTGTATGGTTGTTCAAAAATTTTAAAAAAGTTAAAAATAAAATAAAAATAAAAATAAAAAAAAAGAAACTTCCCAAGGTCACTTAAGTAGTAATAAATTGCCAGGATTTGATTCTGGCAATCTTGCTCCAGAAATCCCTTCCATTAGCCCCTAGCACTAGAAGGACAGAGCAAGAGTTGAGCTCAGCACTTTCTGCCAGTCCAAACACTTGGCTTTAACAGTTACCAACTCTTGGCCAATTTGGCTTCATTTATGCCCTGATCCCAATCCCCCTGCCCATACATAACTTCGGATTTCACCTCCCCTCATGATCATTTTGAAGCAAATTCATATATCACATCATTTTATTTATAAATAGTCCTATATATATCTTTCAGTAATAAAGAGTCCATTTTGAAACACAACTGCAATGCCATAATCACACTTAAATAATCGTGTGGCAGTTTTTATATCATCATGCACAGTCAGTTCTCATATTTCTCCAGTTGTCTACCTTGCATGTTTTCTTTTACACTTTACTCGAATGAGAATCTAAGATGCAGGCATGCATTTGGTTCCCAAGTTTTAGGTCTTTCTGAATCTTTTGGTCCCTCTCCTTGTTTCTCCTTCTCTCATGATGATGTATGTGTGATTTTTTTTCCTTGCAATTTATTTACTGAAGAAACCAGGTCATTACTCCTATAATGTTGTCAATAGTCTAAGATTGTGCTGATTCTAATTCTCTCATTTGTTACTGTTGCTCTGCAACAGACTCCCACAGATTGTGAGTATTAAGCAACACAAATTTATTATCTTGGAATTCGGGAAATCAAAAAGCCGATGTGCCTGAGCTACCATTAACACGGCGCAGGCTGCATTCCTTTGTGGAGACTCGGAAGAATCCAGGTCCTTCTCTTCTCTACTTCTAGAAGCTTCCCACATTCTTTGGCCTCCATCCATCTGTAGCAATGGCTGCTTGAGCCCTCTCATCAAATCAGCCTCATCTTCTGTAGTCATATCTCCCTCTGCCTCTCCCCTCTCTCTCTCTCACTTTTCTTTTTTTAAGAGATAGGGGAAAGAGAAAGAGAGGGAAGGTTGCAGGGAGCCCTCTCTCTCACTTTTGAGGATCCTTGTGATTACATTAGACCCATCTGGAAAATCCAGTTATCCAATAATTTGCCTATTTAAGGTCAGCTGATGGCAACCTTATTTCCCTGTGCCACATAACCTAACATTTTCACAGGGCCCAAGGAATAGGATGTTGTTTCTTTTTATCTTTTTCTTGTGATAAAAAGAAAAAAGATCTGACAAGAACAATTATAGGAGGAAAAGTGTCTTGGGAGCTCATGGTTTCAAAGATCTTAGTCCATTGATTGCTGACTCCATTCTTCAGGGCTCTAGGTGAGGCAAAACATTATGGTGAAGGAAAGCAGCTCAGGACATTACCAAGAAGCAGAGGGAGAGAGAGCGCTCAGCTCACAAAATATGTACCAAAGGCACATCCCCAGTGACCCGCCTCCCACCCACTATCTGCCTTCAGTTACTCCTCAATTAATCCCTGTAAGGGGATTGATTGATCCACTGATTTTAAGACTTTCATAACACAATCAATTCACCTCCAAACCTTCTTCTATGAGCTTTTGGAGTACAACTAAAATCTAAACCATAACAGATGTGAACATCTTTGTAAGGCAGCTACTGTTCTGTCCTACAAAGCCTGCAATATCATTTCATCTATCCATCTGTTCCTGATATTTTCTATAAATTGGTAATTAGAAGACCAATCAAAGTCAGGCTCAATTTTTAATGGCAGTGGTAGCGTTTTCTACTTCTTGCCTTTCTTAAACGTTAGCAGCCGCTGATGGTCATTGCCTGGGTCCTTGAATCCACTAGAGATTGCAGAAGGTTGACACCTTGATTCTGTCATTCCTTCTTCATGTTTTAGTCAGATATGTAAAGAGAAACTGGTCTCATCAACTGGTTACCCTAAAATTAGACAAAATATATGATAGGCAGGACAAATACTTGATTCTCATTACCAGTTCTTGAAATAATAAGCCTATCTTAAGTCCAGTGATGTATTTGGTGTTTGAATATTGCTACAAAGTCATGGATTTAAATATATCTGTGCTTCAATATATTGCAATTATTACCATCACCAGCATCCAAATTATTCTATCTGGGGTAAGTAGGTACACCATCAAGTTGGCTTATGAATCCTAATGATATAACCCTTATTTTTTTTTATAACTACCTGGCATTCAGCTATGACAAGATCTTTCAGGTTCATCATCATTTTTCCTGCCTTTTCTCTCTGGAGCCTTGAGTATATTTTTTTTTGGGGGGGGGCGTGTACCAGGGATTGAAACTAGAGGTACTTAACCACTGAGCTGAGCCACATCCCCGGGCCTTTGGGGGGTTTTGTTGTTGTTGTTGCTATTGGTTTTTTGGTTTTATTTTGTTTTTTGAGACAGGGGACAGGGTCTCATTAAGTTGCTTAGGGTCTTGTGAAGTTGTTGGGGCTGGCTTTGAAATTTCCATTTCCTGCCTCAGCCTCCAGAGCTGTTGTGATTACAGGAATGTACCACCATGCCTGGCTCCTTTATTAGTTTTAATAAGAAATGATAGCTATGAGAATCTGGGCATAAGGTATAATTATTAACACTTGGTTATTATCTTTAGATCTTTGGGGGACAAAATGAAGAGTTGTGATTTTTTGAGATAAAATATATCATGAATTGATACTGATAGTTCCAACTCATATAAAGAGTATTATTGGGTTTTTAATTTATTGGTTGACATAATTTTTAATAAAATATACTTTGTATGCTACTTTTCAAAGGAAATGTTCCTGTAAGTTAAATTAATGTATAGCAGGAGTCTGTCCAGGGCTGGCAAAGTTATGTATAAGAACAGGACTTGGGGATTCCCCATGAAATGGTGTCAGAGCTGGTAGTGACCTTTGAAAGCAAAGCATTCAATGGTGCCCATACCTGGGTGTTTATCAGAATTATCTGGGAAGCTTTTGTAGATAAATTTTCCTCACCCCAGATTGACAAAATCAGGATCTCAAGGGTAGGAAATAGGTATCTATTTCTATCAAGGTTATTTGTGAGGAAACAGATGGTTAGATATGTTCAGAATCTGGCTGAGGTATTCATGAGGACACTAATGCTTCCCGAAATCCCTTAACACTAAACCTGTGCTTAGATGGGTTAAATGCTCTGGCTGAGGTCACATAGACAAGGTACAACCAAAGCCCAGGGACAACCCACCAGGTGAGCAAGCACGGGCGGGACCCAAACACAGAGAGTTTTCCAAGATGCTGACAACAGGAACTGACTGCTTTAACAGTTGTCATGGTTCTCTTTTGTACCTCCCATTGAGATCACCCAATCATTTTAGCCATTTTGGCCACCAGACATTGGGCAGCTGAAGACTATTTTCTAGAACTTTTGCTGAGAAACACAGGTAAGACCAGCTCTGACTCTAGAGCAGAATGGAGCTGGCATTGTGCATGTGAGGAATCAGAACAGGCTGACATTAGCTCCGAGGCTAGGAACTGATTGGAATCAAGAGAGGAGCTAGCCTGACATGATGCGGTGTTCAGAAGTGTTGGAATGCATCCCACCATACCTTAAAGCCACAGATTCACTGGTGGGTTGTTTACAATGCCATGCTGCACAATTATGAAGAGTTCAAATTCTCTGCTGCTACATAGGAAGACATTCTTGCATGGAAGAAGCAGGCTCTGGGGTCAGGTTGCCCGGGTTCAAATCCCACCCGCTGCAGTGAATGCCACAGTAATTTCTCTATGCCTCAGTTCTCTAACTTACAAAACAGACATAACAGAATTGTCAAATTTATAGAGAGGCTGTGAATACTAAATGACAATATATGTAAATTTCTTAGTGCAGAGCTTAGCAATGTTGAGCATTTACTAGGTCGTAGCTATTTTTACTACTCCTGTAACTGCCATCAGTAGTGATCACTATCTCCTCCTTTTCCTGCCAGTACTGTATCTGGACAGATGGGCTGAATGCGCTGCTCGGGAAAGACATGATGAGCGACCTGACCCGGAATGACCTGGACACACTGCTTAGCATGGAAATTAAGCTCCGCCTCCTGGACCTGGAAAACATCCAGATCCCTGATGCTCCTCCACCAATCCCCAAGGAGCCCAGCAACTATGACTTTGTCTATGACTGTAACTGAAGTGGCTGGGCCCAGACTCACCCCCTCCCAAACTGGAAAATCTAGCTTACAGGAGAGAGGAATAGAAACGTTTCCATGCCTTGGAATCATCTTATGGTAAAGGGAAGCTGCAGGTCACCCTTCCTTTGGCGTCACCTCTAATTCCAACAGTTTTTGGCCCCTTCCACCTCCTTCGATATGTTTCTGGACTCACTGCTTTAGATCACTTCCCATTGCTGCAGTTCACTGGTGGGACAAAAGCAAAAACCACTGCTAACAAGAGAGCCGCAAGGCACTTGCATCCTAACCCTTGGAAGGCAGCTCCTTCCTTCCTGGAGTAGGAAAGCCAGATTTGCCCCAGACCACAAGGAGTGAATGCCCCATGCCTATGCCTCGAAGAAATGGCCCAGCTATTTAATGAGAAGACAAATGTCACATCCTCCTTTCCCTTCTCTCTAAAGTCAGGTCATGTCACCAGGTTCACTTGAGTTGAGATCTGCCTTGGGATCTCGCTTCTCCTTTCCTGAACTGGGCGTGCCCTGTTCCTCTTTGGTCCCAAGAGCAGCAGCAGCAGCCGCCTCACTATAGTCCTTGACAGCACTGGGTCTCCCAAACAGTCCAGAGAGCCCATGCCCACTCCGAATCTGCACTGTGACCATGACCAGCCTCCCCGCTGCCCTCTGCACTAGCTAGTCTTGGGCTTCCTCTCTCTGCTCCAGCCTAGACCTGCCTTCCTCATTTCCACACATGCTCCCAGCCTCTTAGCTGAAAGCACAAATGAAATCAGTCACACTCCATCTCTAGACTAAACCTAAATGCCTCTATGACGGGCTGTCACTATCCGAAGGTTTGGTGTTACCTTCTCCTGGAGGACCTGCTGCAACACAGGTTCCACAGGATGGTCAAGCTGTCAGACATCCAAGTTTACATCGTTGTAATTATTACAGGTATTTACAATTTGCAAGGTTTTTTTTTTTTGCTTTGTTTTTGTACAAAAGAGTCTAACATTTTTTGCCAAACAGATATATATTTAATGAAGAGATACATAAATGTGTGTACTTTCCAATTTTTTTTAATTATTTTAATCCCAAACATCTTCCTGAGAATAACATTCCCTTAAACATGCTGTGGAATAAACTTAATCATGATGAATTGGGGAGCTGGTGTTTTGATTTGGTAACTTAGGTTCTGGCTCCTCAGTCAATAGCATCATCTGGGAGCTTGTTAGAAGTGCAAAACCTAGGACTTCACCCCACACGTGCTGGGTGATGTGGTTTGTGTGCACATTGGTTTGGGAACCACTGGTCCAAAGGACCCTTGACCACTGTTAGGCCATTGCAGGCTCTGAGCATCAGTAAAGGATGTCACTTCTAGGAAGATCATCTCAACTCACCAAGAAAAGGAGACTCACTGTGTAAAAATGTGATCTACTCATTTTACATTGTTGCTTCCTGACTATAACTTTCTCTATTATTTTCTTCTTTACTGTTATAACTTATAGAACTGGTCAAATTAAACATATCGCAACTTTGAGGAAACATATTTAACAGTGGAAAAAAAATACAAACCCATAGACCTGAGATAAGTCAAAGCTAAAATCAAACTGTGAATTACTAAATTACAGCTCTGAACACAGCATAGGATTGTCTATGTCGGTTACTCTAGAGGCATCATCTGGATCATCACCATGAGCTAGCTGGAAAGGATGACTCAGCGTCTAAGCATACAGAACTCGGCATGGGCAGCACAAGCCACTGAACTCACAACATGGTCTTTTAGGTGCATCCAGGTGACTGCTCTTTACTGCCATCAGGATGTGCAATTATAAACTGACCTGGGTTGAGATGACATGGTCTACAGCACTCCATAAACTGCAGGAGAAAATCCATTATAATTCATAGTCATTCGCACAGAGTCATTCTTCCCATCAGAGCTCTCACACCCAAGTGTCAAGTTCACTGTGCCTCTATCATTAAACTTTGTTGTTATTAACAAGGATGTCCTTTGTGTTGGAAACATCTATTGTTCTACTCAGCGTCATGATAAAATAAATCTTAGGTAAAGACAAACCGTCATAACATTTTTTTATTTAGAGGGTACAAGAGTTCATTCATGGAAAGGAGAATTCTCTGGACCCAGGATATCTGACTCTGGGTTTAGGAGAATGATCTGTCCTGTGACCCCAGCTGGGAAGAATCAATCCTTCCTTCTTTTGCTTTTCTGGCATGACTACTTTGGTCCATTAAATATAGGTGATCACTTTCAGCACTTTTTTTATACTATTTTTGATTAACATATAATTGTACACATTTAAGATACAATGTGTTGTTTTGACTCAGGTATGCATTGGGTAATGATCAAACCAGGGTAATTAGAATATCCATGGCCTTAAACTATCATTATTTCATTATGATGAATGCATTAAAAATCCTCTCTTCTGGCTATCTTGAGATAGTGCATTATTGCCATGTTTACCTTCTTATGCCATAGAACCCCAGAATCTATTCCTCCTAACTGTAACATTGTACCCATGGACCAGACTTGATCCTCTCTTCCCTGCACCCTCCCAGTCATAACCACTCTTCTACTCACAACAATGAGATCAATATTTTTAGATTCTACATATGAGTGACATCACAGGGTGTTTGTCTCTCTATGCCTGATTTATTTCATTTAACATAATATCCTCCAGTTCCTTCTATGTTGCTACAAATGACAGAATGACGTCCTTTCTTGACTGTCATATTCATCATGTATATATACCACATTTTCTTTATCTATTCATCTATTGATGGACTTCTAGGTTAATTCCATATCCTGGATACTGTGATTAGTACTGCAATAAATATGGGGGTGCAGATATCTCTTGAACATGCTGATTTCATCTCCTTTGGGAATATGCCAGGATCTATTAAAGAAAGCAATCTTCTACCTTTCCATAGAATGGTGAGATCCTAAGAATGTGCCATAATTGTTCTATGTTCCTTCATTTTCTCACAGTGAGGTGAAGGGCTGCTGTCCACATTTGGACACCTCATCTTCTCTCCTGAGGAAACCAAGGCTTTTCAAATGCAACCTCAAGTTGCCCTCCTGTTGCCCACAGCCCTCTAAACCTGAGCCAATCACCCACATCCAGGACAGAAGTGACACAGAAAGCCTGGTTTTGTCATTAAGTCTAAGTCGTGTTCTCTAATTCAGCTTTACCTAAAATCAAACCCTTCATTTAATTTGACTCTGCTGATAGATTCCTTCTTATTCTGTTCGCAACTCATAGGAGGAAAGGTAATTAATTGAGCCTCTCAAACCTCTGTGACTACTTTTAAGGGCAGCATGATAATCAGCTTTCTGTCACTGTGATCAAAATACCAAACAAGAACAATTTAGGGGACGGGGAAGTTTATTTTGGCTCAGGGTTCCAGAGGTTTAGTCCATCATCAGCAGAGTCCCAAGGTGAGGCAGAATATCATGGTGGAAGGACACTGCTCCCTTCATGGAAACCAGGAAAAGAGAGGGCAAGGGAAGGGCCACAGGAAAGATGGACCTTCGTGGGCACACCCCATGTGACCCATCTCCTCTAGCCACGCCCAGTTGCATACAGTTACCACCCAGTCAGTCCATTCAAATTAGAGTAGACGGATCAGGTCACAGCTCTCACAATCTAATCAGTTTGCCTAACACAAGAGTTTTTGAGAAACACCTCATAGCCAAACCATGACAACCAGGGAAAGTGTTACTGCAAAAGACAAAGGGCAAGGCTGAACACTTCTTCAGTCTACTTGCAAGTCCATCCTAAACTGTTTTCCAGTTACCAGCTCAAGCATGTTCTGCCCACCTGCACCTATATAATGAATGAAGTAGTTGGTGCTCCCAGCTCATACATACCTTTCATTTATTTTGTTTTTGTTATAAAATATTTTATAATTAACATAAACCTTCAACTTTATTGAAATGGAATATCCATAATCAAAAGCATGCTAAGAATTTTAAAACTGGGAATGCAACAAGAATATGATTCGTAAACAGTGAAATGGCGATGAAATCATTTACTCGAACATAAAACCCAAAAGTTACAGCCCGGCATGGTGGATGGTATATATTAGTACATTCAAGGTAAAGCAGTAGAAAGGAGGTGGTGACCCTCACTTTGAAAAGTGAGTAGAGGGAAAATGAGAGGAGTAGAGAATCCAGTTAGGTCTTGAAAGGGAGACTTTTCCATGCAAGAGATGAACCCTCCTAGCAGAGCAAACAGAGCTGAGAGGCACGAAAACCTGCAGCCTCTCAGGAGCCCTTAGCCACAAAGGATGCGTAGGAGAGGACAAAGGCTGATGAGACCCCAGAGGAGGACAGGTGCAGGTCATGGAAACATGATAGGGCTGGCGAGAGACCTTTACTTCAGGGAAAAAGAGAGTGCATTAAGGAGTGATGTCAAATTAGTCGTTCAGAAGTGTCACAAAACCGCCATGAGGGAGAAAGATTGGAGCAGGAGAAATCTGAAAGCAGAGATAGTAGTATAGAGATTATTGAAATCATCCTGAACAAGAATCATTTGGGCCCAGACTTTGGTATCAGCCATAGGAATAGGAAGGAGGGTAAAGTTATTAAAAAGGCAGAAAGGGCTGGAAGCAGAGACCTAATTAAGCAGGGGGTTGGGGAGAGAAGAATGTAGATGACACTGGAGCTTCTGGAATGGGTAAATAAGCAGATAGAGATAGCAGGGCTGTTACTTAAATTCAGGAAGAGAGGAGATTTTCAGAAATAATAATGAAATCAGATAATGAGGTAGTAAGCCTTTGTTGGACTCCTCCAAACTGAAAAAATAAGATCTGGGGCAAATCATCTAACCACTGTGAGCCTCTTATTTCATTCATGAAATGGAAATCTCATTACTGGAGGGGGCTGTAATGAGGTGGCTCGAAACAGTGCTCAGAAAGTAAGTCCCTTCCCTGCCATGCCTGTGCCCGCCCCTTCCCTTCAATCTCTTCCCTTCTTTCATTGCCCAGGGTGCTTTGAGCGTAAGATCTTCAGCACAGCTGAACTAAATGAGGTATTTCAACCAATTCAGCCTGTTTTGTGAGAAAAAAAATAAGACAGGAAGTGGAAGAATGGAAAAATTAAGAATTATAACCCATACTTCTCAAATTAAGGGTTTGAGGTAATGCAGTAAAATCACAATTTAAAATAAATTCAGGAGGGAAGTATGTGTGATATAATCCCATATGAATACAGAATTAGACTCTAAATCTTTCTTTTAATATAATCATGTATTTTTCTAAAAGTGAGTATATATATAAATACTTCAAGTTATGTGCTTTTTAAAAATTTTCATAGAAATAAGCAGCTCATACACAGATGAAGGAGGGAAATAATTCTATAATTCCACAAGAAACATGAGGTAAAGATAGTTGCTCCACTTGAGTGTTAAACCTAAATCTGGGCTGAATCCTGGGTTAAACCTAAATCCTGGAAGCTCATGTAAATAAAGAAGCAAATTGGGATATATAGCTCTTATTTAAAAAAAATAAAAGTTGCATTCCCTCATTAGAAAATATTCTTTCCTGGTGTTGAAGAAGTTAAGCTATTAAAAGCACTTGCCTCCTTCGATAGATGCAATAACTATCTCTCAGAAGCTAATGTTTATTGTTCTATTTTGCAGAATGAAGGATGCCCTCAGCCCCTTTAGGGATTAAAAAAAGGGGGGACACCTGAGAAGGAGCCATTTGATTCCTGGAGTGAATTGAGGGACAAAGTGATTAAAGAGTCAGAACAGGAGTTTGAAAGTAGAGCTACAAAGGAAGAATTTGGCAGAGAAATGAACGCAGAAATGCACAGGGTGTCTCCAGGGCTAGAAAACAGGTGCTGAACAAAGATAGGACAGGGCCAGGAGAACTACAGAGCAGACATGAATGGACATTCAAGTCCCTTACGTGTGAAAGGCATCGTATTTTCATAAAACCTATGCACATCTTCCCATACACTTTCAGTCCTCTCTAGATTACTTATAATACCTTGTATAAGGTCAATGCTATGTGAATAGTTGTTATATTGTATTATTTAGGGAATAATGACAAGAAAAAATGTCTTTTTAAAATCCCTAATACACATTTGATTTCTTTTTCAAGTGTTTTTGATCCATGACTTGTTGAATTCATGGATGCAGAACTCACAGATCTGGAGAGTCAACTGTACTTTCTAAATGAGTTGATAAAGGACATTTCAGGAGAGTTAACAGCATAAGTATAAGGCTTTAGGGGCAGGAAACTATGGCTGAAACAGTGAGAAGCATGGGAAGCAGAGGATAAGGGAAAAGAACCTTTAATAGCATGACAAGAATTGGCAACGTTATGTGACCAGGAGTCACTAACATTTTGCTTGGATGAGTGGCATACCAGATTTGCATTTTAAGATCACCACTGTCACACTGGCAGCCATACAAAGACCTGTTAGGGAAGAATGAGACTGAAGGAAGGGAGAACAAGCTAATCACATGTTATGGGTGCTTCACTGACTCAGGAGGCTGAGGCAGGAGGATCCCAAGTTCACGGCCAGCCTCAGCAGCTTGATGAAACTCAGCAAATTAGCAAGACAAGACTCTGTCTCAAAATGAAAAAGAAAAAAAATTAAAAAATTTAAAAGGACAGGGGAGGTTGCTCAGTGATAGCCCCTGCAACAACAACAAAAAAATGCCCACCAGCAATTATACAGGTGTCCATCCTTTATCTGAAGTGTTAGGAACCAGAGCATTTTGTGTTTTGAGTTTCAGACTTTGGAATATTTGCATGTACATAATGAGATAACCTGGGGTTGGGACACAAGTCTAAACATGAAATTAATTTATGTTTCATATGTACCTTATATACGTTGCCTACAGGTAATTTTATGTAATATTTTTGACACGTGAATTTTTCATGATGCTTCATCAAATAAGATTGGGCATGGAATTTACAGCATCATGTCAACCTCAAAAAGTTTCCGATTTTGGAGCATATTTTGGATTTCAGATGTTTGGATTGGGGTATTCAATCTGTGTATGGGACACTATAATGAAAGAGATAAAACCTGAGCATCGTCGCAATACACAGAAAAATAATAAGCAAAGGTATATTTTCAAAGTCTAACATGTAAATACAAAAATAGACATAAGACCATTTCTCAGAGGGCTGAAAAAGCAAAATCTGGACAAATGCTGATTGTAAGATACATTCCTTAAAAAAGAGAGAGACTGGATAATTGAAAGAAATAATAAAGATAAGCAAGATACACCAGCAAATACTACGTCCAAGTTGAGTGGGTGAAGAAGAGAAAGATGGCAGGGAAGGAGGAAATAAATATTAGCCAAAGTGAAATTGAAGATGAAAAAGCATGGGAAAGTTAAAGTTATTTATATTTATTTACATTGATATAAATTACCATGGTGACACCACTGACAAGAACATCTACATGCCAAATAAAATTGCCCTGAGATAATACGAACTAAAACTATTAAATATGCAAGAGAATTGATGAGTACCATTTCTTAGCTTTAAATAATGGCACGTAAGCTTTACATGCAATGGGATGGAGAACATGGCTCATGTACATCTAGATGAGAAGTGAAAGTGAGGTCTTCCTATAAATGACATAAAAGGCTATACCCTCAGTTGTAGGTTAAATGGGAAGAAAGGAATATCTATCCATTGCTACAGGAAGAATATATGAAACCTTCTCTGCCTAGGCTCTAGATCAAAAAAGGACTTGCCTAAAATTTTGATTACTTGGGATAGTGGCTCATTGTCTTCAGATTCAAATTTGCAACAATTTCCTGTGTCCTAGAATGCCCACTTTAAAGATTAAATCTAACATATTGCCCTAACCTGCACAAATCTGGATCTTCTTGCAAAAAGTAAATAAAACAATTATTCTGGACATGAGTCTATAAGCCAAGCTACAGATTTCCACAGAAAACTCAAATATCATTAAATAGTCATGTTGACAATCAAAAGTAATGTAACATATGGAAACAATATATAATGAGTAAGAGATTAGATGCCCCCAAAATCATCTTAATAGAACAAAAATAGGAACATAACAAAACAAATATACTTCAAAAAAAATCAAAACTCCAAGAAGAATAAAAATGTCAAAAACAATAAAATATGAAAATATAGTCATTAGAAAAATGGAACACAGGGACACGTTAAACTTGAGTAGACACAACTGAAGAGAGAATCAATGAACTGAAGGGTAGATCTAAGTAAACCATGAAGAAAGCAGCACAGAGAAGTTTGAGATTTTTTTTAAAAATATCTAAATTCTAGGCTTCATGAAGGTGAGAATTCAATAAGCTTTCCAGAAGGAGAGAACAGTGAAAATGTAGTATGCTAAGAAATAATGAGTGCAGAACTTCCAATAAAACATAAATTCTCAGATTAGAAAACAGAAAATGCCAAGCAGGATATAAAAATATTCACCATGATAAACTCAAAGAAATGCAGATTAAAACATCTTTTCTCTCTATCAAGTTGGCAAATTACCACATAATGATTATTTCTTTGAATATAGAAATGGTCTTAAACATTAATAAGAAAAACAGAACAATCTAAAATAAATATGGGTATAAGACAGTAAGTAAATCCTCAAAGAATCATGAATAACCAATAGGCAAAGAAAATATTCAAGGTCATATTACAAAACACATTATTATCTCAAGACAGAATTTCTGCTAAGGAGCTTGTTCAGTGATGCTAGAAAGGTAAGACAACGGCAGTCACATCCCTCTGGAGAAAAATTTTGCAACGTATTTTCAAAGTTTTCAAAATACGACTGGCTTATGATTCTACTCATCAAACACAGCTGCTCTGGTTTGTTCTATCTGCTTACAAGCTAGGACCCTGTGTGTGATTCTGTTTTACAAAAGGAGCCTAGTGTTTAAAACAAAATGTTAAAACCTTAGGCTAAAATAAACGATGGGACATCCATTTATACCGTGACACACATGACCAACACTCAAAATCATATGAACTGCTTCATTAAAAGGAAAAATGTTAAATAAAAAACTAGATTTTCAAATAACATGAGATGTACACATATTTTTATAGTATATTCTATCTGCCTAGAAAATGATTTATAAAAGTATACACTAAAGTATTTTTAATTTTTTTTTCTGATTGGGTGGAATTCTGGGTTTGTTGTTTGGTTTCTTTTTTCTCACTTTTTATTCAAAGTATGTTTCAGATTCCTATAACAAGCATTCCTTGCCTTTAAAACAACACTTTGCATTTCGAACCTAATGTCAGTAGGTTAAGTTCTGCACTAACTTTACCCACTCCATCTCCCACGTTACCCTCCTGCCCATTGCATTTTCACTTCCTGCTTTATTGCTATCTCTACCAATTCTCTATGTCCTGTTGATTTACCACCCAGTGTTGGCTCTCTTGACTGGCTCCCCTTGACCTCTGACCTCATCTCTACCACCCCTTCTCTCATCTCTTCCTTCTCTGACCAGCCCCTCCTTAGCCTATGGCAGTAGCGCCCCTGTTCCCATCCTTAGTCTGTCCGCTCTAGATGCTTGCAAACTTTGCACAAATAAAGAGGATTCCCACCTATTTGGATGATGAGATTTCACAGGCCCTTGGTAACAGGGTTACCACAGGAGTTAATCTGACCTACCCCTAAAGTACAAAAAGTTAGTCCTGTGCTAGAAAATTACAGTGCCCCAAACTCAACCACCCACCAAAATGCCCCAACGCATAATAATCTGAATATATAGCAGAACATGAGAACACTTACACTACTTCATTGTTTTCATTGAACAATCCCAAACACATCCCTTGAAGGCTACGTGGAAATGTTCAATCCTTTTATTCATAAAATCTTTAAATATCTGAAGGCAGCTATTATGCCCCTTTTAATTTTCTATTTTCCTGTATTTTCCAGTCCTTCCTATGTTGCTAACCTTCAGTAGGTCAATTCTACTTTGATGATGATCCACTTAAAATAGACTGTTAAAACTAATGGTTTTGTGAGTGTGTTCTGGCTGTCCCACAAACACAAGGCTTTACTTAATTTGCAAAGTATTTTTGCATGATTAAAGCTTAAGAACACAATCAGTTTTGTTTTGTTGTTTCTCTTAATTTCATTTTTGGAACCAGATAACCTCAGACAAGAAACTCTAAGACATTTAGCAAGATTTGATGTAATTAAACACAATTTTCAAGAACAAAGGCATAAAATAGTACATTAAAAAGTAATACTCCATGAATGCCTTTCTAACCGTGGCTACATGTATGGGTGGGGGACAGTTTATGTGTATGATGATTACTAATCGTTGAGAAGAAAAGGCCCAACAGGGGCCTTGCTTCCCACAGGATAAGGGAGGGTGGTTACGGTATGTCATTTTCCTCTCAGAACCCCCCAGGCAGTTAGTATGTGTTACCTATTTCCCAGGTAAAAAGAAAAACCTCAGACAATTTAGGTCACTCCTCCAGGTCACCTAAGGAAAGGATTGAAGCAGTTTTCTGATGTCATAAGCACTACTGTGTTCACAAAGACAGTTTGTGGTACACTTTTACCCATTGATAACTATGCCATTCAGTTTTTTCTATCCCAAGCTTGGGTTTCTTATTTCCGTCTTGCATGGGGGATACAGACCTCCTCTCTTTGCTGGTGGAACCCCTTATTTCTGACACTTTGCCTTCAGGCCCTAAGAGCTGTGCCCCATACCACAGCCTGCTTGGGAGCCTGCAATCCATGTCATGGACCCTGGGTTCCAGGCCTCAGGTAGTATTCTATCCTGATCAGAAGTTGTACAACAACTTTCTCACTGCTCTCAATACTCCCCGTGAACCTTGATTATCCTATGTCTTCCCAACGCCTTTCTTCCTGGTCCTCTGTTTTATACCTGCTCTTGGCCTACTTCTTCAGGTTCTTCTCCATTCTCTTTGAGACCATCTGGTCTTTGAAAGCTGCCAAGGTAGCTCTTTGAGAGGGCTAGATTAGAAAACGTGTTAACTGTGGAAATGGAAGTTGTAATTCCAAAGTAGCGTGCATGCCTTTTGGCTTTCGTTGGGTCACCCCTTGTGACAAAGGCGTCCATGGTTCTTCCTCTGAGCAGCTGTGCAGCATTTCCCCCATTACACACTAATGGCTCTTTAAGAGGGGAGAGCGTTTCCCTCTCAGACTGGATTTTGCATTTTCCTGTTTACATTTAGAAAAGGGTGCTATGCTATGTCCACCACATGCAAAGAGAGAGTGAGGGCTTGGTGCGGGAGGAGGCTTCAAACTCAGCCTCACATGCTGGGGGGCTGTGTCCCTGCACTGTGTGCTTCCAGGAACCTGCGCCAGGGCCGACTTGGCCTCTGTGAAGAGAGCAATGCTGTGCCATTCCTCCTGCCCTGTCTCAGGGCCATCATTCCTGACACCTACTGTGAGCGGAGAGAAGACAGATGAACAGTCACACATGCAATTTCATTTAGCCCAAGTCATTTCAACATCTGTAAAGAAAAAATGAATCTATCAACAAATAGAGTCATTATCCAGGCAGCTGTCACCCAGACTCTCAGTTGGGGAGGTGGGAGCGCAATTTATCTCTTAGCAGCAGCTTGCCAACACCTAACCTGTGACTTTCAGAAGAGGAGAAATCCTCAGAATGTGAGGTTTAGTCAGACGTAGTCAAAATGTCTTTTTAGATCTTTTTAAAATAATATCTATTTTTTAATATATGAAACTCTGAAAATTTGAAAAAAGACTGAAATCATATGCACAGGGGAAAAATTACTTCCAATTAAAAAGAAAGCATCATTAATATTTTAATATCTTCCCCTTTCTAGTGTACAGAATTGGGAACGTATTGTATACTTCTTCTATGCATTTATAACACCAATTGAATAGTATCAGCCAGGGAGAATGAGTCAACTCAAAAAACCGCCCTCAGTGTAGCCAAATTTCCTGGGGTCTCATCCAGAGATCCTCTCAATCTTGCAGGGCTGGGCATCTTGCTTCACGAGATCACTCACCAGGAGCTCTGGAAAGTCCCCTTGGCAGGTCCAGGTACTCTTGCCTTCACACACCAAAGGTCTCTCTGTACGTTTATTTCTCAATGTCTAGCATTACTACATAAGAAGAGTAGCAAAATTAAGGAAATCCCACCTATTGCATGGGAAACGTTGAAGGAAATAAAATTGAAAGGAAATGAGACAATGCAGGATGTGAGAAAACATTAACAGACTTCAGCCTGAAGAACAAAGAGCAGAAAGATACTGGATTTAGCATCTCAACTGAGGCTGAATTTAGACCTGCTCTCCTTATGCTTTGTAATTGGAGCTCACTGGGATCCCACTTGTGTGTCCCCAGTCCCCACCAACTGTCTTTAAGACCTCCTTACAAGAAAGGAAGATGCAGAAGGTACACACCTTACTTTTAAGGAACTTGTGGATGATTACACTTACTTACCATCTTCTAGGGCCACATTTCTCAACTCCAGTACTACAACATGTAAGCCCAGATTACCTTTGTGGTGGTGGCTGCCCTCTCCTTTGTAGGATGTTAAGCAGCACCCTTGACCTGTAAGACACCAGTAGTCCCTGTCCCTCTCCCCTAGCTATGACAACCAAAATGTCTCCAGAAGCTGCCAACTCTCCTTTGAGAAACAATTTTTCCCCAAATTGAGAATCACTGAACTAGATATGCAAATAATCCTATGTACAAATCACAAAAATTTCAGCAGCAACCTCCCTAACGCTAAGAATGATTTAAGGAGCCATAGCTGTCTGGGTTTGGAAGGAGAAAGGAAATAAAAATGGACGATAGCTCATTTATTTTAATCCTTTTGACAACCCTTCAAATTAAGATTTTCCCTATTTTAATAGGTGGGAAAACTGAGGCTCAGAAAGGATGAATAACTTAACTGAGATCACACAGCTGGTAAAAGCAGATCACCGTCCTCTGCACCAGTAATCTGGACAGAAAAAAATAATAATAATAGTTCCTGGAATTAGGAGTAAGGAATAAGTAAATCTTATAAATTCTAAGTATATAAATTAGAAATCAGAAAGCCTAGAACATGAAAAGATGGGCTTACAAGGAGGGAGGCTTATGTGACACTAGAAGATTTTACCCACTTTGAAATCCTTCAGTTTGTTTAGAATTACTTCATCAGCAAATTGTCATTGGTGTATTTTGCATGCTGATTGGACCCTGAAATTAAGCCTTGATGAAGGCACGTTAGGGCTAATTTTAAATCTGATTTCCATGAGCAAGGCATCCACTTGAAGCTGCTTTTTAAACAAGCAGCAGTGATTTTCCCAGGGGTGTCAGTGTCAGAGTGTGTTACCAGAAGTCTCTGCGAGCACATCTTCCTCCCCCAATCCTGCAAGTTCCACACACTGTGGGTTCACAGTGCAAGAAGCTAAAATGCCCTCATATAAGGAAAGTTCTCAAGCCTCTCTCAGGAGCCTGGAAGTGCTGTGGCGTCCAAGTGTTGGCCTGAATGAGATAGCGACAGAAGATTGAGAGTCTAATCAGATTAGTGAGGGGAAAGACTGTTGGGTCCTGACCTGAGGTCACTTGACTTGAATCCTCCTGTATTAATAATGATTAAACATGGCACATGTGGCCTCTGCGCCGTTGTGGAGGGATAAAGACCGAGAGGGATTGGCACGGATTATTCAAAAGTCTCTTGGCCCCAAAACCTTTCACTTTCTCTCAGATCTTTCTGTGTTTGAATAAAATCTGTATTAAGCAAGACAGGAACTGTGAAGTCTGGTCTCTGCAGACCCATTTCCACTAGTGAAGAAGCTGGCCAGTCTACCTCCACTGCTCAAATTGCCACCATGTCCAGATAAGCGTTCCAAGTCACGTCAAGTGGGACAGCATAGCGCAGGCCCCATGCCACAAAAGTAATTCCAGAATGCATATGGGTATCTGCTTCTTGTGCTACCCAACCTGCTTCTGATGTCAGTTTTCCCCCAGCTTCTGTGCATAGCTTGCCCTTGAGATGTATCACTATAAAGTGTTGTCTTTTGCCAAAATGTCTAGCATCATAACAAAGAAGCGGCAGCCCTTCATGTTATGGTCCTATGTCTCTCTCCAAACCCATTTTCACTTGAGTGAAGCCTTGGAAAAGTGCAGAGGTGACCAAGATGGAAGAGATATGTGGGAGGTGAGAAGAGAGTGCCTGGAGGCCCTTGGATGTGGGAATGAATACGAGGGAACAGTCCAAAGTTGCTCTGAGGCAGGCTGTGTGCTTGACTGATGGTACAAGACAAAACCAGGAGGAACATGAGATGGGTGGGGTGAGGGTGGAAAAACAGATCTGAAAGAAGATGGTTGCTTTAATTTAGGTCATGGGAATTTAGGCACCTGTGGGACATTCCGGAAAACATGAAATGAGAGGAGGCTAATTTCCCTGCAGTGACTTTCACTACCCTCTTGTTCTGGCTATCCACTAGAACATGCAGGATCCATTATCTACTCAGATTTCTTGTAACTGGAAAGGTGACCTATATCAGTGTATTTTGTGTAGCTATAACAAAATACCTGAGGCTGGGTACTTTAAAAAGAAAAGAGGTTTATTTTGCTCACATTTTGAAAGCTAAAAGTCCAACATCCAGGCAGTCTCATCTGGTTGACCTCTTATGAAAGCCTTCTGGCTACATCATAACAAGGCAGATGGCATCACATGGCAGGAGTGTATGAAAAAGACAGATATTACACGGTGAGATAGGAAGCAAGAAACCAGGGGGAGGGGGCTGGAGTGGTGGCTCAGAGGTTACAGCACTTGCCTGGCATGCGCGAGTATTCGAGTTCAAACCCTAGCACCATGTACACGATGATGTCTCTGAACAACAAAAGTCACATGAAAAAATAAAAAATTGTTTCTCTCTCTCTCTCTCTCTCTCTCTTGTCACTCTCTCTTAAAAAAAAAAAGAAAGAAAGAAACCAGAAAGGGACCAGGGTGACTTATTTATACAGCATGTTGTTTCAATAATTAATCCAGTCCTGTGATTGACCCACTCCCTAGAGACAGCATTAATCCATTCATGAGGGACCGCTAGGTCCCCGCTCTTAAAAATTCCACCATCTTAACACAAACACACTGTGGACCAGTCTTCTAGCCAGAAACCTTTTGGGGGCCTAACCATATTCAAACCATAGCATGACCTCAGGAGAAATGGCAAGCCAGGGTCTTAGAATAAAATTTTTGGCAGTGAGGGGTGATGGGGAGGAAGATACTGATTTCTTCTTTGCATTGCAGAGCAACCCTTCAAGCTCTGGGGAAGTAGCCAGCTGCAACTCTGACCTCCAAATTCAGTTTAGAGACCTCAGACCTCAGCCCTGAAAAACCTTGGGCTCAGAGAGTCCACAGCTTCTGTAAACAACAATCTACTTGTTTTCTTGAGCCTTTTCTTATCAATATTTTTGCTTTTAATATCTCAACTTTAAAATGTCTTTCTATCATGCTATTTTAGTACGCTTCATCTTTTTTATTTTTATTTTTTATTTATTTTTTTAAAGAGAAGGACAGTAAGAGACAGCGAGAGAGACAGAGAGAGTCAATTTTTACTGAGTTTTTCACATGGCTTTCGTTGCTCTGACACTTAGATGTGTACGTGGGTGCTGGGGTTTGAACCCATGTGCTTGCGCATGCCAGGCAAGCACCATAACTTCCAAGCCACTGCTCCAGCCCTTGATTTTTATTTTTTTACAAAAAAAAAAGATTTTTCCCATTCTAACATATCTAGTCTAATTTAATTGCTTTCCCATTTGATCTTCAACCTTCAGGGTTTTAGAGCCAGGACTTCCTTTTTAGGTATTTGTTCATGTTTTCATCTTTAATATTCTACTTTACATTATCTTAAATAAAATTGAGATTTTTTTTTAGTTTCCATTTTACATTTTGAGCTTCAGGATTTATTTTTGACTGATTATTTTTTAATCATTGAATCTTTCACTTATTCACATTCTTTTTACTTGAATCTTTAAATTAATTCATTTGAAAGTTCTTTTGTATTCTTTTAAGTTTTTCAAAAATTTTACCCTCAAGATTTTAGCCTGTATCTCTCAATCATTATATTACTGTTTTATCTCTTTTTAACACCCCTTTTTATTTATTATTACTTTAAGTCCATTCTTCCTCCCAGTCCTTTGTTTTTGCTGGGTTTATGTTATAATGTAGGCTTTTACTTTACGGTTTTAGATATAATTTCCCCAGGTTTTTCACTGCACAGAGACCAAGTGGTTTTTTTCCCCTTTTAGCTGTCTCTGACTAAATGGCTCCAATAGTCTTTTCAATGTAGAGTTTTAGAAATGAATTCTAAAACAAAGTGCACACACATGCATAGATATTCATGTTCATACTTCCTTACCTTATGGATTAAAATTCCTTCCCGGTCAATAATTCTACCTCTACTGACAGCACATCTAAAAGGCAAGTGTCACTTTACCACTTGAGGAGGTGGGGTGCATCTGGGACTCCAAAGAATTTGAAGAACAATGGAAGAGAGGAAATGCACGGGCTGCAGTCATGTTCAGGGGGAATATATACCATTGGAGCAAAGGAATGGGAAATTGGACCAACTGACAGGGGTAACATCAATGCAAAGTTAGGAAGCTAGGGTTAACTTAAAAAGCAGGGGGTTTTTGTTGTTGTTATTATTGTTTTGTTTTGTTTTTTTGGTTTTGTGTGTGTATGTTGAGGATTGAACCCACGACCTCATGCATGCTAGGCAAGCACTCTACCACTGAGTCGCATCTTTAGTCCCTTGAAGGCACTATTCTAAATGGTATGCAGACATTGTCCCCTTTCATTCTTATGATACAACCCCGTGTGGAAGGTTATACACTTCCATGTCATCCATCTTACGTATTAGAAAAGTAAGATTTATAGAAACTTAAAAAGTTCATAGAGGTTCAAGAAGTTTTTTGCTTTTTGGTTTTTTTAAAGGAAAAACACAGACACTAAATGATGAAACCAGGCAATGAACTAGAGCTCTCTGCTTCTAAAATCTGTGCTCTTAATGCTGTCCCCCATCTCCCTCACTGGATAAAGATGAAAGAGTGAAAGATTGGAAATATGAAAGCAAAATATGGAAAATGTTCTCCACCTACAGAATCAAGGCACTTTAGAACGCGAGGGATCTTATACATGAGGGACAGAGGAGCTCCATACGGTGTGTTTGCTACCAGGGCAATCTGGAGATGAATGGAAGGAAGAAGCACTAGACAATCACAGTGGACCAGAAAGAAGTCACGTGAGGGAGGGCAGGGGGCCACAGTAGGACTGGGAGGAGAACTGAGGCTGGTCTGCTGAGACCATACCACACAAGTGGGAGCTGGCGTACGGGGAAGCCCCAAGTTGGTCTGGAGGGTAGATGGTGTCCTAGGGCTGTCATGACCAACTACCACAAACTGTGGCTTAACTCAACTGAAGTTCATTTCCTCACATCTGTAGAGGCCAAGGGTCCTAAGTCAAGGTGTTGGCAGAGCCCTGTTCTCGCAGTTTCTGGTAGTTACTGACTGTCCTTGGCATTCCTCAACTGGCAGCTTGGCTTCACGCTCAGCCTCCACCTTCCATCTATGCGTTTGCTACTTCACTTGGCATCCTGATTCATGCACTCATCTCTGAATCTACTCTCCTTCCAAGGACACCGGTTATATTGGATTAAGGATCCACCCCACTCCAGTTTGACTTCCTTTTTAATTACATTGCAACAACCTATTTCCAAATACAGTCATATTCTGAGATTCTGAGAAGAATATAAATTTGGGGACACTATCCAAGCCCGTAGAATGTGAGAAGTGAAGTAGCACAACCAACCTGCAAGAGCCTGTGACACACTGCCACCAGGTTCTTCATCCAGGATTCTCACGCTTGAGCTGTGGAATCACCAGGATGCCAAACCCACCTCTAGAGATTCTCTTTTAATCGGTGCTGGGGCAGCCTGGGCTTTGGGGTTTTGAAGGTCAGGATTGAGAACCACAGTGCAAAAGTCACTGGAGGTGAGAGGCCATCCGGACTCCAGGGTTATAACAGGCTAGATGATTGGGATGGCTTTACCTCATGACCTAGGGATTTGAGAAGCTAATGGACTGCAGTAGAAGGAGCTCTGGACTCATCTGTCACACAGGTTTAGGTTCAAGCTCCTTGTCATTAGCTGTTTCCCCTCTCAGCCCTCAACCAGAACCTCAGATTTTTCTCTAAGATAAGATGATTGGGCTAGATGGATTCCAAGTACTCTTCATGCTATTAAAAAACACTTCATGTCATTTTATTGTATTCATTATTTGCAAGTATCAGGCATCTTCTATTAAAGAAATCCTTAACCTCTGTGACTTCCACTGAAATAAGGATAAATTCTGGTTAATTGGCCCAGCAATGTGCAAGCTTTGTAGGGGGAGAGCCCATGCAGGTTCACTTCTTCACCGCTAACTTCTTAGCACTCAGCATAGTGCCTGGCACACAGGAAAGAGTCAATATAGTTGTCAACCATCTGATTGCTGTATGCATAAGGAACATTCTACTGCAGATGAACCTATCCCAACTCCTACCCACGCTCATGATCACAGTTGTAAATCAAAGTCAATACAAAGAAGTGGGTCTGATACTTTGAAAATCACAAGTTTCTGATTCTTCCTCTTCCCAATGAAAAGGTATGTGGATGTTTACTCCATCTCTCTGAAAATCAGTCCTCTCATCTATAAAATAGGATAATACTATACTAGTGAGGAACTAAGAATCACAGATTGGTAAATTTCATAGCATGGTGGTTGGCAGTGCCTAGTGAATTGTTTCTGACATAAAAAAAAAAAAAACACCTGGGGCTTGGGGTGTAGCTCGATGGTAGAGCACTTGCATAGCATGGGAAAGAGATTCTGGGTTCAAACACTTGCACTGAAATAACTAAAATATTAAATAAAAGCACCTCTTGGAATTAAGATCTATGTTTAACTTATAGAGAACTATAGTATTATTAACTAGAAGCAAGAAAGATCCCTTCTGAAGGTATTAATGTTTAGTCTTGCTAACATTTCAAAGTACAATGTTATGTCTATAGAAACTTTAGTCTCTTATAATATTGGACATTAATTTGTCACCAAGCATCACCCATGGCATAACATATATGATGCAAAATAGGGTATGGAACTGTTTTTAAAGAGTGGCCAGTGGGATCAATGGTATAATTTATAGCAGTGTTCATTAGTTAGCTCTTGCTCTCTCACAAATTACCACAAAACTTAGTGGCTTAAAGTAATCAACTTTATCATTCCGTGTCCTTTCTATGGGTCAGGAATGTAGAAGGGCTGAGCCAAGCAGTTCTGGCTAAGGGTATCACAAGGGACTTTAGTTGAGATCTTGGCTGCTGTCCTCTGCCAGCTCGACTGGGATCAAGGACCTGCTTCCCATGTGGCTTGCTCACATGATGGGCAAGCTGCCCTTGGCTGTTGGCAGGAGGCCCCAGCTCCTTGCCACAGCAGTCTCTCAGGAGTCCTATTGGCACAGCAGTTGACCCCTTCCAGAAAAGGAGATTGGACTTCACAGCAGGTAGAAGTTTAAGCGACTTTCATGATCTTGCTGTAGAAGTCATACTTCACTGTATTTGACATATTCTGCCAGTTGGGAAAGGATTATTGGGGGACACTTTGGAGACTGATCTGCAGATCACCTGCATCACTGTGTTTGTCAAAATCATAAATTCCTGAATTCCATCTGCACTTTTAACATGCTTCCTCAAGGATTACATGATCTACACTTAAGTTTGAGAACAGTTACTTTACTATACTTAAACCTGTCTACATATATACAATTGTGTGTATACAAACACATAGAAGTCATTATGAATATTTGTTCTGGGGAATGGGCTGGAGTGTTGGGGACAAATATAACTTTCTGAATAATAAGCAGGTACCACTTTTTTTTTTACAGATGGTATAATATATATTTTTTATTAGATGAAATAGAGTTATAATTGAGGGAGAAACATTATCAAACATTCAAGAACAAATCTATATACACTTAGTTATCTAGGGCTAATGCCATGTCATGGATGCCCTGCTTGGGTTCCCCATGTTGCTGTTTCCCCCAGAAGAACCCCTGAGTTAAATGGATATTTCATGGAGGTCAGAGATCACCTTCTGAGATGATTCCCCTATATTCCCACCCTCCAGTCTCCTAGTGATTTTCCTAAGCCCTCCCCCCCGTCCCCCACCCTACTCCTCCAAGTATTCTAGGGAGTCATCTCCCTGTTGCAAAAAGAATCATACAATTTTAAGTTATTATTAGTTTAGCCATCTAACATACTGCTTCCCCATGTATTCTAGCATCAACAGATGAAAGATACCATTCAGCCCTTGAGTCTCTGAGATTGGGATACTTCACTTTGCGTAATTCTTTCCATCTCCAACCATTTGATCTCAAAAGCCATAATATAGTCTTCTCTAATGGCTGAGTAGTATTCCATTGTATATATGTACCAAAGTTTTTGTATCCACTCGTCAGGTGAGGGGCATCTAGGTTGGTTCCATAATCTAGCTATGGTAAATTGAGCTGCTATAAACATTGATGAAGCCACATCACTATAATATGCTGATTCTAACTCTTTTGGGAAAATACCCAGGAGTGGGATAGCTGGGTCATAAGGTGGTTCCATCCTTAATTTTTTGAGGATTCTCCACACTGCTTTCCATAGTGGCTGAACCAGTTTGCAGTCCCACCAGCAGTGTGACAGTGTTCCTCTTTTCCCACAGCCCCTCCAGCATCTGT
>PVKS010006072.1:0-17500 GCA_004027875.1 Aplodontia rufa
AGACAGCATACAACCCTTTTCTTTTTCTTTCTTTCTTTCTTTTTCTTTTTTTTTTTTTTTTTCAGTGCTGGGGATCAAGCCGAGCACCTCAGGAATGCTAAGCAAGTGCTCTACCAGAGCTATATCCCCAACCCAACATCCACTCTTATGGAATAAATGAAGTGGTCAGTTCTTGTGGGTAGCAGAGAAATTCAGAGATTAATTTGAGCCAGGTCTTCAAGGTTGATTTGACACTTAATAACAAGTAAGGCAAGCAGGGTGTGGTGGCACATACATGTAATCCCAGCAAGGCTGAGGCTGGAAGGTAGCATGTTCAAGCCCAGCCTCAACAACTTAGGAAGGGCCTCAGCAAACCTGTCTCAAAAAAAAAAAAAAAAAAAAATTAAAGGGCTATGGATGTAGCTCAGTGGTAAAGCACCCCTAGGTTCAATCCCCACTACCAAAAATAAATAAATAAATAATAAAAATGGTAAGGAATAAGTAGTAGTGAACAAGGGAAGTCCAATACTCTGGTGTCTAATATTTATACATCAAAAGTCAAATTGTTTTTATGATTAAGTGGGACCCTCCTTTTTGTAACACCTGTGAACCACTTTCCAGAAAGAGTTTTGATAATGAGGAAGGAAATAGCTCAAAGGCGTTGTGATCATACAATTAACAACTGCCCATTTATGAGGTGGTACTATGGGCCACCCTAAGCCCAAGCACATGGGTTCAAACCCTAGCACCCACATACACAACTAAGTGTCTGAGCAACGAAGGCCATGTGAAAAACTCAATAAAAATTGATTCTCTCTGTCTCTCCCTCTCACTCACTGTCCTTCTCTCTTTAAAAAATAAAAAATAAAAAAAATTAAAAAATAAAAATCAGGAGAGATCCCAATCAAACAAGCTTATGCTACACCTCAAATCTCTACCAAAGGAAGAACAATCTAATCCCAAAGCCAGCAGAAGACAGGAAATAATCAAGATCAAAGTTGAAATCAATGAAATTGAGAACAAAAAATAAATAAAAAGAATCAACAAAACAAAAAACTGGTTCTTCAATAAAATAAATAAAATTGACAGACCCCTAGCTAATTTAACTAAAAGAAGTAGAGAATCAAAGCAAATCAACGAAATCACCAACAAAAAGGGGGTGAACGCCACTAATCCTGTTGAAATCAAACAGATTATCAGAACATATTTTGAAAAACTATACTCCTCTAAATCAGATAATCTGGAAGACCTGGACAAATTTCTAGATACATGCAACATCCCCAAATTGACACAAGATGAAATTGAAATCCTAAACAGCCCAATAACAGGCACTGAAATCCACACAGCAATCAAAAGTCTTCCAAAAAAGAAAAGCTCAGGACCTGATGGATTCTCTGCTGAGTTTTACCACACCTTTTTTTTTTAATTTTTTTTAAAGAGAGAAGGACAGTGAGAGAGACAGACAGAGAGACAGAGAGAATCAATTTTTATTGAGTTTTTCACATGGCTTTCGTTGCTCTGACACTTAGTTGTGTATGTGGGTGCTGGGGTTTGAACCTGTGTACTCGCGCATGTCGGGCAAGCGCCCAAACCACCAAGCCACCTCTCCAGCCCCTTTACCACACCTTTGAAAAAGAGTTAACACCTCTCCTTATCAAGCTATTCCAAGAAATTGAAAAGGAGGGAACTCTCTCAAACACTTTTTATGAAGCAACCATAACTCTGATACCAAAACTCAACAAAGGCATATCAAAAAAAGAAAACTACAGACCAATATCCTTCATTTTTGTCGACACAAAAATCCTTAATAAAGTTCTTGCAAACTGCATTCAAAAACACATCAAGAAGGTAATTCATAGGGCTGGAGCAGTGGCTCAGTGGTTACAGCGCTTGCCTGGCATACACAAGTACACAGGTTCAAACCCCAGCACCACATACACAAATAAGTGTCCAAGCAACAAAAACCACATGAAAAATTAAATAAAATTGATTCTCTCTCTTTAAAAAAAAAAAAAAAAAAAAAAAGAAGAAGAAGGATGGTTCATCATACGCCAAGAACAAGGCTGGTTCATCATACGCCAATCAATAAATGTGATTCATCACTTAAACAGAATTAAGGACAAAAATTATACAATCATATCAATAGATGCAGAAAAGGCCTTCAATAAAATCCTGCACCCATGTACAATCAAAACTCTAGAGAAAATAGGTTTCAAAGGATCTTAATTTTGTGAAGGCCATATATGCCAAACCCTCAGCTAGTATAATACTAAATGGAAAAAAAGTTGAAAGCAATTCCAATAAACTTGGGAACAAGACTGTTCTCTCTCATCACTTTTTTTCAAAATAGTTCTTGAGACCCTGGCTGGATCAATCAGGCAAGAGAAGGAAATCAAATGGATAAGAATAGGTAAAGAGGAAGTCAAACTATCCCTTTTTGCTGATAACATAATCTTATATCTAGAAGTTCAAAAAAAGAAAAAACTCCACCAGAAAACTGCTTGAGCTTATAAACAGATTTGGCAAAGTAGCAGGCTACAAGAGCAACACCCATAAATCAACACCTTTCCTATACACTAATAATAATAGGGAAAAAGAAGAATAGTCACAATATCCTCTAAAAGAATAAAATACTTAGGTATTAATCTAACAAGATAAGTAAAAGACCTCTATAATGAAAATTATCAAACACTGAAAGCAGAATTTGAAGAAGACCTGAGAAGATGGAAAGATGTTCCATGTGCTTGGTCAGGCAGAATTAATATAAATAAAATGGCCATTCTACTAAAAGCACTATACAGATTCGATGCAATCTCCCTCAAGGTACCAACATCATTCTTTACAAATATAGAAAAAGCAATTCTCAAATTTGTTTAGAACAACAAGAAACCCAGAATAGTCAAAGCATTACTAAGCAAGAAAGATGAAAGAGGTGGTTGTGCAATATCAAATCTACAATTATATTAGAGAGCTGTAGTATTACAAACAGCATGGTACTGACATCAAAATAGGAATGAAGACCAAAGGAATAGAATAGAAGACTCTAAGAAACCCACAAATCTTTAAACATCTGATCTTTGACAAAGGGGTCAAAATATAATATGGAGGAGAGACAGCCTATTCAATAAATGGTGCTGGACAGACTGGATAACCACTTGCAGAAGCTGAAATTTGATCCTCATCTCTCACCTTGCACAAAAGTCAAATCTACATGAATCAATACATTAAGAATTAAACCAGCTACCATACAACTGCTAGAAGAAAAATCAGGACCAACAATTCAGCAAGTGGGAGTTGCCAAAGACTTCCTCAGTAAGACTCCAAAAGTGAAAGAATTAAAGTTAAGAATTAATGAATGGGGGGCTGGAGCGGTGGCTCAGCGGTTTCGGCGCTTGCCTGGCAAGCACGAGGACCCAGGTTCAAACCCCAGCACCACGTACACAACTGAGTGTTGGAGCAACTAAGGCCATGTGAAAAACTAAATAAAGTTGTTTCTCTCTTTCTCTGTCTCTCTCACTGTCCCTCTCTCTTTAAAAAAAAAAAAAGAATTAATGAATGGGATGCCATTAAATTAAAAAATCTTTTGCTCAGCCAATGAATTAGTCAAAATAGTCAAGAGACAACCTACATAATGGGAGAGAATCATGGCCTGTGATCCCGCTGACATGGGACAAAATTTACAACAATGATATTGCAGCTTTTGAAGCACATTGCAGCACATTATAGTGACACAATAAAATCAATGTTGATAGCAGCTCTATTTACAATAGCTAAATTGTGGCATCAACCCAGATATCCCTCAATGGATGAACGGATCCAAAAATCTCTGAATACACACATACATGCACGCGCGCGCGCACACACACACACACACACACAATGGAGTCCTACTCAGTTATTAAAGACAATGATATTGCAGCCTTTGGAGGTGAATGAATGGCAATGGAAGAAATCATGCTGAGTGAACTTAGCCAAACCCAGAGAATTGAGGGGCAAATGTTCTCTCTCATTTGTGGAGGCTGGAGCTAAACCCAGTCTTAGGGGAAAGATAATCAAACTCATGTAATAGACACACCAAAAGCATACCAACACATAATCTAGGGGAACTGTAGACATGTAGGTGGGGGAGGGATGAAGGGAAGGGGGGATGGGGGTAGGAGAGGTAGGGAGACTAGGTGAGATTTAGGAAGACAATGCACAATGTGTCAACACCCTGAGAAGTCAAATAAATGATACTTATACCATCATTTAATTCTGGAAAATTTACAATTTATATATATTATATATGTATATATATTACATATATTATATATGTAATATCTTTCATAGGGGTGTAATATAAAAGAATCAAAATAAGACACAGGGGATTGGGCATTGTGGGGGAAACTATGATTGAAGACCTAATGCATATCATATTATCACTTCATATACATTTAAGATTCATTGACAACTCAACACCTTAATAAAATTTTTTAAAAAGAGAAGGAAAAATAGTGAAAAGTGAATTGTAAGAAAAATGCAATGTCGATATTTATGAGATACAGTTTCAAGATACTGTATAAGATATTTGAATAAGCTATACTGCTTGCCTTTACAAAAATGTGAATGTTTAATCCTGTTGTCAATTATATCTAAAAATAACAAGGGTTGATAGGAAGGGAGGAGAAGGGAAATGTTGGAACTGAGTTAAAGCAAGATACGCTCCAAGCATTTATGTCACTGTATATACTATATTCATGTATATAAAAATATTCTTTATAGGTATAAGAATTATGTCACTGTACTTGGATATTTTAGGGAAAATATAGGAGCAAGAAATAGAGGCAAGAGGAATGGGAAAAAGGAAGTGGGGGGTGGAGATTGACCAAAGTGTATTGCTGTATTGTGTGCATGTATGAATATGTGACAACAAATCCCATCATTATGTATCAATACAAAATAAGGCAAAAGAAACTGCTTAAGGATAGGATTAGAGAGGTATCTCAGTGGTAGAGCACTTTCCTGACCAGCAAGAGGCCCTGAATTTAATCCCAGCACTGCAAAGAAACAATCAACAAAAATCTATTTAAAAAAATGAATGCTTCCATTTCTCTTGAGTAAACATTTAGAAATGTCTGGGTCATAGGATAAGTACATGTTTAATATTATTAAAAAATTGCCAGTTTTCCAAAGTAGTATATACTTTTATATGCTCATCAGTAATACATAAGTTTTGCAGTGTCTTCATTTCCTTGGCAAAATAGGTGTTGTCAATCTTTTTCATTTTAGTTTCACGAGAACTCAAATACAATATATCTTTTCCTATCTGCTAAAACTTTGGAACATTCTTTTATATTTTTTAAGAGCAAGGGACAGTGAGAGAGAAAGAAAGAAGGAGAAAGAGAGAGAATCAATTTTATTTAGTTTTTTCATGTGGCTTTTGTTGCTCTAAGACTTCGTTGTGTACGTAGTGCCAGAATTCAAACCCAGGTTCTCACATGCCAGGCAAATGCTGTAACCACTGAGCCACTGCTCCAGCCTGGAACATTCTATCATCACGGAAAATTCCAAATATTTACTAATGCATTAGATGTACCCATCATCCAGCTTTGTGAGTTATCAACTTATACAAATTTGGTTTTTTCTCTATACCCATCTATCCTTTCCCTTTCCTCCCATATTTTTAAGAAAATCACAGGAATACTATTTCATCAATAAATATTGTAGTACATATCTCTAAAATGCAAGGACTTTTTCTGGAATCTAACTAAAATTAAACACTTTTATAGAAAGAATAGAATTGTTATCAATGCAACTGGAGGGAGGAAGTAGGGGGGGTTATCAATGGGAAACCCACGACTTCCATGAGAGCCCAACTAACATGAGGGTAAAGTAGGGAAAACACAGGAACAGGGAGTAGTCAATGGTGGGAGACCATGGACTAGGATCAGTTTTAACTTGCTTTGTCAATACCCATAGGTTCATGAGTGCGTAACAAGTCCTTCCAATATGTAAGACTAAGTTGAATGAATTTTTTAAAAAATGATAGAATTGTCTTAATACCATTAAATAGTCAACCTGAAAATTCCAAATAGCTTCAACAATGTCTTGAATTTTTTTGCAAAGTCTGCTCAAGTCAGAATCCAAATTAGTTACATGTTGCAATCAGCTGATTTGTATTGTATCTTTTAATTCCAAGGTCCCTCTTCCTCTTTTACTCTCTGTAATATCTTTGTTAAAGAAACTTGTCCCTAGAATTTTCCACACTTTGGATTTTGCAACTATATTATTTAAAACATTCCTCTGTCTTCTGTATTTTCTGTAAATTATTTAAATCTATGAGCCTAATCATATTGAAGCTCAAATTTTTTGATAAAACAATCTGATACTTGGTATCATGTTCTTCTGTCAGGAGGCACATAGTTATCAGGTGTCTCTATTTTTTGTTGGCATTGTTGATGCTCAGTTCTTAGATCATTAATTCATTTTGGTTTGAAAAATTGGTGACATTCTATCTCTATTCTGCATTCATTTATGTGTTGGGATGCTTCTATAAAGTGAAACTCTATCGACTAATTGCCTACCCCCCATGGTAAAGTTTGTGTAAGGAAGGCAGGTTAGCCTTCCTTCTGCAGAACAGAATAAAATATTTGCAAATCACATATCTGATAAGGGGTTAATTTCCAAAATATGAATAAAATTCTTTTAACTCAATAGCAATAATAATAATAATAATAACAATAATAATAATAGGCAAAGTACCTGAGCAAACTGTTGCTAAAGACATGTGAATGACCAACAAGTATATGAAAAAATGTTCAACATTGTTAATCATCAAAAAAATGCAATTCAACTTTATAATGACATATCATCTTATACCTGTTCAATGGTATTTTTTTTTTTAAAAAACATGTAGTGTTGGTGAGATTGTGGAGAAATTGGAATCCTGGTACACAATTGGTAGGAACAAAAAATGGTTTATCAGCTATGGAAAATAGTATGGAAATCCACCAAAAAAATAAAAAATAAATAATAGCTGGAGCCTGGAATAGTGATGCATACCTGTGATCCTAGCAACTCAGCAGGCTGAGTGAGGAATACAGCAAGTTTGAGGCCTGCCTTAGGAACTTAGAGAGACCTTGTCTCAAATTTTTTAAAAAAGGACAGAGGGGCTGGAGCGGTGGCTCGGAGGTTACAGCACTTGCCCGGCGTATACAGGTTCAAACCCAAGCACACACGTACACAACTAAGTGTCAGAGCAACAAAAGCCATGTGAAAAACTCAAGAAAATTTGACTCTCTCTCTCTCTCTCTCTCCAAAAGAAAAAAAAAAGGGATAGAGAATGTAGCTCAGAGGTGAAGCACTCCTGGATTCAATCCCCAGTACAAAAAAAAAAAAGAAAGAAAGAAAAGAAAAGAAAAAGAAAAAGTTCAAGACCAGCCTCAGCAACTTAGTGAGAAATGGAGGGAAAAAAGAAAAAAAGAGACCAATCTCCAGTATAAATGAATTCTTTAAATAAAAATATTTTGATGAGACAGGGATTCACTAAATTTGCAGAGGCTAGCCCCAAACTTGAGATCTCCTGCCTCAGCCTTCTAAGTCTCTGGGATTACAGCATACACCATTGTGCCTGACTTAAAGTTAGATCTGCATGCCTATTGTCAAACCGGCTACCCCATCCAGTATTTGGATCCCATGTTCTGAGAAACAAACTGACATGTTGGGGGTCTTGTATATTAAACTAAGAGATATACAGAAGAGTTCATTAAAGCTATCCCTTTCAATGAAATTCAGACTGCATTAAGAGAAAATCACCATAAGTATAGCATGTTTTAGTGTTATGCTCTATATCTTTTTATGTGAATATTTGTAGAGGCCCAAAAGGTGTGTGTTTTGGTGCCCACAGCATTTGCTCCAAACCAAAAAAGAGTAAAGCCAAACTAGAACCAACACAATGAGTAGGAGGATAAACTAGAAATGACTATGGAAAATACTCAAGGAAATAAGAAATAAAGGCTTAAAGCAAACTGTAAACCACAGCTTTATAATTCTGAGATGATGGGGGAACATCTGTTTACCAGTTAAATGCCCTGCCATTTACATGAGGGAGCTCATTTAATGGACAAAGCATTAAGATCACCGAAGGGTGACACGTTTTGTTTGCAGTAATGTGTGACTGCACAGCCTTTTCAGCCAGCACTCATTTCCAACATGAGTAGCCCTGTGAGCTCCCTCCCACTGCATCCCACTGCTGAAGCCTATGCCTAGTAAACACAACAAAGCGGCCTTGTATATCTGTCCCTCTGTGTTGTCAGTTCCAGGATAGCAGAGCAAGTAGAAGATTCTCCTTATAGATATTTAACACTGAGGAGCCCCAGGGTCTAAAATCATGAAAACTAAGTCAAATGACTTTGAGTTTTTATGCTTATTTCAGTCATCATGTAAAAGAGGTCAAACTAAATAGAACTTTCCTAAACATCTTGACCAATAATTGTCTGTGTTTAAACAACAATTATTACATTATGAAATGGAAATTAGCTGTTTCAATCAAGTCGTATATATTTTTGAGAAGTTAGAAAGCACAACCCCAAAAAATAACTGAATAGATTTTATAAAATTAACTGCAAGCCAGGCACAGTGGCACACACCTGTAATCCCAGTGACTTGGGAGGCTGAGGCAGGAGAATTGCAAGTCCAAAACCAGCCTCAGCAACTTAGCAAGACCCTGTCTCAAAATAAAATATAGCGCTCAGTGGTTAAGCATTATTGGGTTGATTACATGTGACAAGTTCTTCTTTCTTGCACAGGTTGGGGATTTTTTTTTTTAAGAGAGAGAGAGACAGTGAGAGAGAGATAATCAATTTTATTCAGTTTTTCATGTGACTTTCGCTGCTCCAAGACTTCGTTGTGCATGTGGTACCGGGGTTTGAACCTTCGTATTCGCACAGGTCAGGCAAGCACTGTAACGGCTGAGCCACCACTCCAGACCAGGTTGGGGATTTTTACGTGAAGAAGAAAGAAAGAAGAATCTTTATCTCTTATGTTTGAATGGAGACTAAAAAGAGTTCAGTGGCTTCATTAATTTTAAAAACCTCACACAAAACAATAAACAAAATGGAAATTTGCATACATATGCAAATAAATACACATATGTGTGGAGCAAAGAGGCATTAAAATGAGAAGCTAAACAAATATTGACTTCTCTAATTAATAGCATGATTTTAAAAGGTTCTGGGTTAGACAGTCAAGGGTCAAATGTTTTCCCTCATTTGTGGAGGCTAGAACTAAACCCAGGCTTGGGTGAAAGATAGTCAAACTCATGTATTAGACCAACCAAAGGCATAGCAACACATGATCTAGGGAAACCATAGACTTGTGGCAGGGGAGGGGAGAGGAGGGGGGATGGGAGAGGGAGGGAAGGGAGGGAGGGATCCAGGGAGACAATCAACAATGAACCATACTCTTTACCCCCCCACACACACAGAGAAGTCAAATAATACTTACACAATCATTTAAGTCTGGAAAATTCACAATGATAGATAGATAAATAGATACAGACATTTATATATGATATAAGAGCAGAATATAGAAGAATCAAGAGGGGCTGTGGGCCATGTGGGGGTTACTATGGTTTAGGATCAAATGTGTATTGTATTGTTACTTTATACACATTTATGACTATACAACAACTCACGTCCCTAATTTTAAAAAAGATTTTGGGTTTTCCTCCCTGTTTAGAAGCATGTTTCAGCATATTTGGAGTAACTTAGCAGTTGTAACATGATTTTGACCATATGTTACCAGCAGCCCTCCTCTAATACATTACAGTTCTCTACACTAATACTGGTTTGAGACAGGGTCTCACTAAATTGCCGATGCTAGCCTTAAAATTGTGATCCCTCTGCTTCAGCCTCCCAAATAGCTGGGACTCCAAGTGTGCATCACTGCACTCAGCTTAACATGCATTACTTCCTTTCACTTTCACAAAGATCCTTCAAACAGTCATTATTACCATCAACCCCATTTTATCGATGAGGAAAGAATCAGAGAGGTTAGTGGATTTGCTCTTATAGAGCTTCAGAGACCAGAAGACAGCTTCATGTGTCTCTCACTTCTAGGGCTTTATTTTTCTCAGGCCATATGCAAAAAGAAATTTGTTCATTGCTTTATTTTTTTTTTTGACCTTTGAAAAAGTTTCCTGGAAGGTGAAGATGGTTAGTGCTATCTTAGTTTTTAAAAATAAAAGGTTTTCAGGGCTGGAGAGGTGGCTTGGTGATTATGGCACTTCTCTAGCATGTGTGAGGACATGGATTCAAACCCCAGCACCACATACACAACAAAGTGTTGGAGCAATGAAAGCCACATGAAGAACTAAATAAAACTGATTCCCTCTGTCTCTCTCTCTCTCTCTCTTTAAAAAAAATAAATAAATAAAAGGTTTTCACACCAAACAAGTGGCAAGAAGGTGCAAACTCAGGACCTTGGGTTATGGAAGTGGAAAGGAATTTTTTCAATTGTTGTAGCCTGTTATTTGATTTTTTATTTAATTGTATCAATTATGGGGCAGAATGTAATAATGCAAGTAAACATGTTTTAATGATCAAATTAACATTTGGTTGGAGTTAATTTTCATCTCTTTAAACATTTTTACAGTTTTGTTAACATAAAATTATGCATATTTATAAGGTACATTGTAATATTTCAACACATGTATACAACATGTACTAGACCTGGGAGCTAATTAGCTGGGTGGTCGAAGCCCTTCTCTGCCTAGCATGCAAGAGGCCCTGGGTTCCCCAGTACAGTATAACACACACACACACACACATGCATTATTATTATACATATATATATATATATATATATAGAGAGAGAGAGAGAGAGAGATCAGTTACTCTGATTTGATATATATGTTTGGAGACTTAAAGTCCTCTCCTAGTTATTCATGAAACATGTAATAGGTCATTGCGAACTATAGTCTAATGACTCCCTTTCTAACATTTTTAAGTCACCCACTCTACAACTCTTCACATTGCAGATTCTGAGTCCAGGGCATCTCATGCTGACTGCATGTGTGAATGCAAGTTTGCCTTGGTGTGTGCACAGAGGGCAGTAGCATTTTGGGAGTAAATGCTTTCTGTGGAGGACTGCTTTCTGTGTTACATAACTCATGAAGTTCTTATGACCCAGCTTTGAGGCCAGACTATTTATTTATCCCCATTATTAAGAGAAAAATGAGGTACAGAAGGCTTGAGTAACTTGTCTGAGATCTCACAGCTAATAAAAAGCCTCAGTAGGGCTAGAGTGGTGGCTCAGCGGTTAAAGTGCATGTCTGGCATGCCGAAGGATCCAAGTTTGAACCCCAGCACCACAAAGTACACAACTAAATGTCAGAAAAAGAAATAAAGGCCAGATAAAAATAAATAAATTGATTTCTCTCTCTCTCTCTCTCTCTCTCTCCTTCCTTCTTTCTTAAAAAAGTCAAGTTCAGGTATAGTTGAGGGCTGCAAACTTGGTCAAGAGTGCCCCTGGGGTCACACTCACTGGAAGGCTCCACCACCGTTCTCAGGAACACCCTACTTTACTACAGCGCTCCTTATTTTGGCCTGGACTTTGTAGAAAGAAGGGAGAATGCCTGAGGGAGGACTACAACTTCGATTTCCAAATCCTCGCTTACTGATGAATCTTTGAAAAGCTGCTAGACACAAAACCAGGGCATCCCAACTTCTGCCAACGCTTTGTCATGCAATCCGGGGCGCCTGTGTGCGCTTCTCCTCGCTAGAGCAACTTCAGGGAAGCAGACACTTCAAAGGCTAATAGCTGTACAAGAAATCTCAGGAAGGTTCCTGGTGGCCCAGGTGAAACATTTCTAGCCGCCAGTCCCTGTTCCTGGAAATCAGGCCTAAAGACAGTTAGGATTGCTAACGCTACTGGCCCCGCGCCTCTTGCCAGCTAAGTGGTCCAACCTTGCCCATCAGCCTAAGGCTTCTCGGATTCTGGCCGTGCAACTGGCGCAAACTGGTTGGCTGAAAAAAGCAACAAGTACGGGTCCCCGCCCAAGATCTAGGGAGTCCAGGGCCACTCCAAACACCTTGACATTTCCTGATTTACTCGATAGGTAAAACCTCCTTTAGCTTCTATTCCTTAGAGGAACAGGGGAGACGGAATCAAAGGTCGCCATGGGTCCGAGAGTGTGTTTATTTTCTTCTCTAGAGCAAGAGGGGGTTGGGGAAGAGTTGCGCACCGAAGGAAAAAACCCTCTGAGCCCGTAGGCCACAAACGCCCCAGACAGAAAAGTGCCAGGCATGGAACAGAAGCCCTCGGTGGCTTTCGCCTGTGTTGAGTCCAGAAACCTGCAAAGATCGGGAGGGGCGGTCCTTCTCTGCGTCAGGAGCACCTTGCTTGGGCCCATGGTTTCATCTACCTTCAGGGTCTGCGAGACATTCGCCTGGGGAGAGCTGAGGCACCTGGCAGGGCTCTGCGCGTGCCAGGCGCCTGGAGGGCTACTGCCCCAGCTGTACGGTGCACCCCTCTCGGACCCACCGAACGCACACGGTTACCCGCTCCTGCCGGCTGGAAAACGGAAGATCTTCCGGGGATTCGCAACAAGGCTGCTCGCCACTTTTAGGGGGATAAGTCCTTGAGCGTCCGGGCCTATGTTCCTTCCCCACCCACCAGCGACCCAGTAACCACGCCATCCCCTGTCCACTAGAGATCCCCTGTCACTAGGCTTGAACCGCGAGTGGAGGACAAAGGTCAGGAGTACGACGGTTACATCAAAGAGGCGGCCAGGACTCCTTGATCACAAGTGATCATTAATGTTTCTCGGCTTTAAAAATGTGGACGTTACCATACACAGCGTTTACTTGGGTTCAATTTCCATGCTGAGCGCCAAATATTTACTCAGAGGATACTGGCAAGTAAGAAGTAATTTTTGTAAAACCGGCCAGGAGCAAATTTGTTCGG
The DNA here is from genome assembly GCA_004027875.1 of Aplodontia rufa. Lineage (NCBI taxonomy): Eukaryota > Metazoa > Chordata > Mammalia > Rodentia > Aplodontiidae > Aplodontia > Aplodontia rufa. The sequence continues at coordinate 12,925 of PVKS010006072.1, forward strand.
AGGCGTTCAAAAGTCGCCTAAGGCCAGGTTTGCTGGCTCGCTCCTGTACTCTGCGCGAATCTGGAGGCTGAGGCAGAAGGATCGCAAATTCAAAGCCAGTCTGGGCAATTTAGCGAGATTCTGTCCCAAAATAAAAACTAAAAAGGGCTGGGAATGTAGCTCCTGGTAGAGCGTTCCTGGGTTCAGTCCCCAGTAGGGGTGGGGCTGTGGCGGGGATGGCGAAGAAGGGCTACGTAGGAGAGCGGCGATAGAAGACGTATTTTCCGTGACTCGAGTCAACGAAGCATACAGACGCTTAATCCTGCACTACCTGCACTGACTGGAGCAGCCAGTGTCTGTAGCCTCCGGGGGACGGCCGCTTTGCCACGTCTGGAGCTCTGCCCAGGATCCAGCCCCAACCCCATCCCGGGCGCAGGCCCTTTAAGGATGTGTTTCTATAGTCTCCCAGGAGGCTGGCCCAGCGGAGCGGTGGGGGCGCCCCGGCAGAGTGCAGGGAGAAGTTAGCAGCCGCGCCTCCGCCTCCAGCACCTAGGACTACAGTATGTTTTGTTTTGTTTTTCCAGGGCTGAGGACCAAACTCGGGGCCTTGCGCACGCTAGGCAAGCGCTCTGCCACTGAGCTAAATTCCCAAACCCTGGACCACAGTATGTTAACGACTTTGTCTCTATGCCTGAGGCCAACTTGATGGGCGTTGTGGTAACCCTTAAGCCCCTGTAGGCGGCCCGGCCCGCCCCGAGCAGGAAACAGATAAGAGGCTTTTCTCCTGCCCAGTGGGCTTTTGTACTACCGAGAACATTGACTACTCTGACTATTGATTCAAGCAAACTTCAAAAGGTCTTATTGTCTCCTTTAAGCCTTAGACCATAATGAAAGTTTCTGTTTTTATACCCATTTTACAGATGAGAAAACCCAAATGCAGAGTGGTGAAAATATCAAATACCTGAGCCTCAGCCAGAAAGATCTCAGTATTCCCCTTCTTTAAATTTGGAAGGTGATACATGGAGCCTGTTAGTAAGGGTGGCAAAAGGAACCCAACAGGGCTCAGTTGGATTCCCTGCTCCTTCCCATTGTTCATGGTCACCCACTAGTCAGAGGATTTCCAGGATCCCTGCTCTCAAGGAGGGGCAGAAGGTAGGATCAGGATGAGGATTAATTTAAAAAACAAAAACAAAAACAAGCTCTTACTAAATTGCGAGGCTGGTCTCAAACTTGCAATCTACTGCCTCAGCTTCCAGAGTTGCTGGAGTTACAGGCAGGTGCCACCATGCCCAGCAAGCTAAGTATCTTGAACCCAGAGATAGACTCATCTTCTCTGGATTCTAATCTTGGATCTTGATGTTTTAACTGTGTGACCTTAAGCAACTTGTTTAATTATGCTTCTTCTATTTTTCTCAGCTATAAAGTAGGAATAATAGCCAGACAGGGTTGTCACAAGCCTGTAATTCCAGCGGCTTGGGAGGCTGAGGCAGGAGGATAACAAGTTCAAGTCTAGTCTTTGCAACATTAGGCCCCTAAATAACTTAGCAAAACCCTGTCTCAAAATAAAAAACAAAAAGGGGGGCTAGGGATGTGGTTCAGTGGTTAAATGCCACTGGGTTCAATCCCTGATACCAAATAAAAAAAAGGAATAATAATGCACAAGGCAGACAAGCAACTCTTAAGATCATTGATTAAATGAAGAGAATTTACTTTTTCATGTCTTCTCCCTCTCTGTTTTCCTCTGCTTAATATAGTGCCCCAGATATATTGAATGCTCAAGATGAAACATTTTTCCTTCTTTTGTGCTTTTTTGGAAGCCGTACAAGCTGCACATAGCGCCTCCCACCTTGTCCAGCCCATAGCCTGACTCAGGATAGGCACCAAATGAGTAGACAATCTACAACTTCTCCCTGACCTCAGCCCTGGACCAAGAAGGGTTCTAGAAAACTGGCTTCAGCCTCTAGGACTCAGGACTTCGAGAGCAGTGAGAAAGAAATGAAGAGGGTAGTGAAACAAGGGAACAAGACCCAATCAGCAGCCTCACCCCCTCCTTTCTGCTGATGGAAAGGACTAAGATATAGACCCCACCCTAATGCCAGCCCCTAGTATGAACTTGACACAATCTTCCCTACAATCCATTGAGCTAAAACTATTACTATCCCTATTTTGTGGATGAGGAAACAGCCACAGAAAGGACAAGTAACTTAATTATGGTCACCACAAATGAGCAGCAGAGTGGAGATTCAACCCTGGAAACTGTTCCCTCTGTCACTTTGGGAGAGTGGTATAGTGGGAAGAAGATGTGCCCTTAGAAGAAAGGAGGGCTTAGAGTCTGCAAGATCTTGACCAACCAGGCTCCCTAAGGTCCAGTGACTTTCATAACAAGGCCCTGCATGCCTGGGACAGTCCATCTTTCTCCACTTAATCTAGAGCTCACTGCCTGGGTGGCCCCATCTTCAGACTCCATTCCAGTCCTTATCACTTGGACCTGGATCTTGAGCTAGTCACCTCACTTACCCCTCAAAGTCATGAGACTTGCTGCCCCTTAGTCTGAAACTGCCTCCAACCATATCTTGCCTCTGCCTTGGTACCCCACCCCCAACTTCTGAGCTGCCTCCATTATTAATCGCAAGCACTCTTCTATCACTGTCCTTTGGGGACTTTTGGGGTCTAGGTTCTTCCACTCCACACTTAGAGATCTGGTTGAATCATAGGAAAGCTCTGTCAGACCGCATCTTCTCTTCTCTGGAAACCCAGTGAGAGCAGAAGGAATTGTGCCATCTCAGGACCGTTTCTCTTGCATTTATTTTGACTTTGTTTCTTGGTGGATCTGGAAGCTACAGAATTCTGGGCTCCAGACAATTGATGTGAAAACTTGATCCAGGAGAGAACCCAGTAGTCCCTAGTCCTTGATCAGTCCTCTTTCTAATACTGATCCTCACCCAAGGCCTCTTACAACCAAACACTCTGAGGAGTGCCTTCTATCCTTCCGCTTACCACTAAGGATAAGGCAGGTATTTTCTTGCCAAGGCTTTTCTCCCACCAACATAACCTCTATGCAGGCCTGCCCTCCCAGGAGCAACCCTGGGCTCTTCGGGAATCTTTAGCCTCTCCTCTATACCAATGATTTATTTGTTTGTTCAGTCAACAAACATTATTGACTATTCTGTTCAGGATTCTGGAGATCCCCAGCTAAAACCCAGTATTTATCCTTTCCCACCACCTATTTCAATAAGCATGAGACCAGGGTATCTGAGAGGGAACAGGAGGATCAAGAAAGGTTACTGGAGAGGTGACAGCTAGGTGAATAGGAGTGGGGGTGGGGGTGTCAAAAGAAACTGATATGACTGTTCTTAAAGAACTCTAGACCATGGTTCTTAACACAGCTTAATAGTCAGAGAGGCAGAGAGCTGGGTCAGGAGCTTGCCTGAGCCCTTCCCAATCTTATGTGGCTGAGCTGGTCACTTCACACACCCCTTGGAACCTTCTGCCATTTGGCCAGCAATGCTCTCTATCCATGGACACATTGAGAGGTGGCCAACCCTGGAGCCGGACAGGCATTGCCAGCCCCTCATTACTCCTGGGCATCTGAGTGGGGAGAATAGACTTTCTAAAGCACCAATCACTTGCTGCCCCAGAAGACCTGGAGCAGTGACAGGAGATGAGAAGTACTGGGGGAACCTAGGACCTGAGGAGCAGATCATGTAGCCAACAGTGGTTGTGAAGTCTCGCCTTGAAGCGTTTTTATCTTCCTTGTCTCCTGGTTTCTTTTCTCCCTCTAGCCCTCCAGGTTGGCAAGGAACCAGTATCTCCCAAGCTGGGAGCTTGGTTCCCTGTGTCTGGGAGGAAGAGACAGGGAGAACAGGTCGTGAGTCCCTCTGCGGAGGCTCTGGAGACCGTGCTCCTTCGAAGCGGCATGGATACTAGCGGTCTGCCCCGAGCATGGGCGTCCCCCTGCCTCTGCTGTGCCAGGGAGACTCGGTGCTGCGGTAGCAGAAACTCCCTGCCATCTTCGACGCGGAATGTGAGTCCTGGGGTGGGGGAACGTCCGTCCGGATGGTCATCAGCCGGCTCCAGGGCCCCTGGGCCCGAGTCTCAGGCCAGAGCCAACCTGAGACTATAAGAAGCGCACGGGTTTGAAGCGGCCCTCCACGAGCTGACCCACCAAAAGGGGAAAAAGGCCTGCCTGGGAGAGGCCCCAAAATGGAGCCGTGCGGTCCAGCGAGGCAATTAGCCACCACAGCCCTGACAGCCTCTCCACCTCCAACTGCGGTCACCTGAATCCCGGTGTTTGGTTCCGGAACCCAGCCGGTTGCTTCCTGTTTTGTAAACAGCATTGCCGATCTGCCCCCAAGGGTGCAGATCTACCCGCCTCTCAGACACACACGCACACACACGCAGCTGCATTGTTCACTACACACATCCCTTTAGCTAGGGGAACCTTTTACAGCAGCTTAACGGCAGCCCAAAATCATGGACTCCGACTCTGAATTTAGAAAAGCAGTTCATTCCGCAGCTAGTTTACCCCTCTGTAAACGCGAGATCATGACAGAAGCTACCTCCCAAGAATGTGATTTGAATTGAATGCGCCTTTAAC
>PVKS010006072.1:22500-80759 GCA_004027875.1 Aplodontia rufa
ATATTTGGGAAAAATGTAAACATTATTGCCTAAAGTACCTTATATACATTTGATAACTGATCATAACAAAGGACTTTAACAATCTAGAAGATAAAGCTGATAAAAGATTACCATATTTTGGTTTACCTTATTTAGCCTTAAATTATATATTAATATTTTTAAATGTAAACTCCAGGAATAAGAGCTGGTATAATCAATATTTTACATAAGTAGTCTCATCTCTTTAAAAAAATTTGAGCTTTAGATCATTGCTATTTCCTTGGGAAGTTCTCTAATACTTTACAGGAATATTTTAATAGATCTCAGGAGTTTTTAAATACTGCTTCCGCATGAAATATTTTCCATTTGATAAAAATAATAATTTCTCCTGGAAAATGAACTATTTAAAAGTTTACTGAAAGCCTACTTTTAGGAAATAAAATTTTAAAATCCAGTGTCTTTAAAATTAAAATGTTTGGAAATAAATCACAGAAAATAGTGCCAATGTGTATGTATGGATGTGTGTATCTCTTAAATATGTAGTTGTTTAAAAGCACGAATATATATATGTATATGCATACATATACATATATATAAACATACACATGTAGGTAGCACACCTACACTTTAATACACACACGCATACCCACTTTGTTGGACCTAAACATGCACTAGCAAGTTATTTTAGGGCTTCAACTCTTCAGAAAAATTTCATTATGTGAGGAGTGAAGTAGCTCTGCGGGGAGCATTATGGAAATATCTAGGCTTGATTTAATGAGGCTGTTCACATTGGTGGAATAGCAACTTAACACAGAAAAGTCTACCCAGGACGTCCAAGTTACCAAAATGAAAATTGGCAATTGAGATGATAAGAACGTGGCTTTCTTCTGCGAAATCACTTCAGGTAACAGAGATAACATTAAATAACGTACATTCTATGCACCAAGAACAATGTTTTATGTACCGAGTCTCTTATCCGTCTCTCCTAATGACTTCCCTTAGCGGGTTGTTAGTACTTGACAGCAGGTCTCCGTGCGGGGAACTTTTCTCCAATTCCACATTCAAAGGAGGTCCATCAGAGAGCATGATTGGCAATTTTCGTCATAATCTGCACATTATTAGCATCAAAATTGACGTGGCAGTTAACACTGGTGGGTTTTGATGTACCTTTCTTCAAGTTCAAGGAAACCCCTTCTGTAGCCGGGGTTGGTAGAGCGAGTCTCAGCAACCCAGCGGTGGCTTTGCAGAGGGAAGGCGCAATAGACATGCGTGAGAAGTATGCGGAGAACCATTTTACCCAAGGTAAAGGAAAGTGAAGAGGGATGGGGTGGAGGAGTACAGGGAGTTTGAAGTTAGAAAAGTGTCTAAGGAAATGTTTAGGAGAATACCATATGTCTAGAAATTCAAGTATTTCCCAGAGTGGAACCCGGTAGTTAGAAAACTGAGCAGAAAATGCCTATCCATAGACCACAGTGATCTGTCAATCTTACCCTTCCCTTTCCTTCGTTTCCATTTCCTTCCCTGGTCTGGTTTAGCAACTTCACCAGTCATCACATTTTGCATAAAATATGCAAGACATTTTCATTTCATCGACACTGAAACCAAACACCAAAGGAGAAAACAGTGGAACGGTGGTGGTGGGCTGAGGAGGAGGCATGACCTCCGCCCTTCCCACCTGGGCTTTGTTCCTTCCCGGGAAAGGCCCTTACCAGCCTTAAGTTACCAGACCTATTGGCCTAACTCCCGCACGCAATAAACTATCTCGCAAGCACATCTCAGCCATCCGCATTATCATCTGCCCTCGCGGCCTTCTCACACTTCCATTCCCCACCCGTTCCTTGGACAAAGCCCCTAATAAGCTCAGGCTGAAAGAAAATTTGCCACTCCTCCCACTCTCGTTAAAAGAAAAAGGAAAGATTAGAAGAATAAGCAGCAGCATAAACATGGGGGGTTGGGGGAGTGACTTCTCACGCCAGCACTAACGCACACTATTCTCTTTGTCGTGATTCTCCATTGCTTCTGGCCACGTGGTTCTACCCCGTAACCCGGGCCTGAGGGCGCCCAGTCAAGGCTCAAGACCTGGGAGAACTGGATTGGGGACTCTGGGGGGGATTGTCTTCGGGGAGACCAAGAGCTCAGAAAGAAGTGGGACCCAGATGGAGGGAAACATTTAGCTGAGGGAAAAGAGGGGAGAGGTCTGGGTGGAAAATACAAAAATAGAAATAATTTGGGAGGACGCCCGCCAGGCTTTCGCGCTGACTCCTTCCCCCCAATTCGCGGCAGGTTCCTTTAGACCTCTCGCGCCCCGCGGCGCCCCCTGGCGGCAGCGGTAGCAGCGCGAAGCGCGCAGAGCTCTCACGGGGCGCACTGGGGACACCCGGGCACACGCAGAGCAACAAGCGCGGCCCCCTGGCGGCACGACGTAGTTATCTGGTGAGAGGAGCCTCGTCCCTCTGGTCTGGCGGGCTCACGGCGGTCTTGCTAAGCACTGCCGCGGAGTAGGGTAAGAAGCCGCTCTCCGAGCGTGGCGCCCCGGCGCTGCAGCCGAAGTCCGAGCCACCTGCGGCCCCAGCACCGCCGCCGCCGCCGCCACCACCTCCACTTCGGGAGCCCAGAGCTGCGGCTGCTGCTGCTGCTGCCGCCGCCGCCGACTGACTACTGTGGCAACTGAGGCAGGAGCAGGGAGCGGATCCGCCGCTGGGGGGCGCCCCGGCTGCGGCTGCCGAGGAGGCCGCAGCTGCTGCAGCTGCTGCGGCCGCAGCAGCCGAGGCTGCACTGTTGAGACCCGCAGCAGTAGCGGGCGCCTGGTAGAGACCCGGGTGGCGGAAGCTACACAGCAGCTCTGGCCGGGAGTAGGGATGAGAGAGGGCGCGGAAGGTGTCCAGCGGACGGATGGAAGTGGCAAAGGGCGACGAAGCTGCTGCCGCTGCCCCAGAGGCTGCAGCAGCCGCTGCTGCGGCCGTGACGCCCACATGCGGGTAGTAATGCAGCGGCACGTGCGAGTGGAAAGGGTAGGGCAGGCTTCCGGTGGCAGCCGCATGCGTCATCATATAGGTGTAGAAGCTGGGGTCGGCTGGGTGCGGCCACGACATGGCCAGACGCTGCCGCTTGTCCTTCATGCGCCGGTTCTGAAACCACACCTGCGAGGAGAGCGGTGCCCGGGGAGAGTTAGGGAGTGCGCCGTTTTCCCAGCCCCCGCCCCGGGCCTCCGGGGCCTCCAGGTCACTCCCAGCCTTTAGAATAGTCTAGCCTACCCCTCTCACATGGGGCTCAGACCTAAGTGCCCTCTGCTCTCCCAGTTGGGACAGTGTGAACGGCAATGTGTAGACCACCATAAGCACACTTTTTCTCTGCGAAGAGTGTTTTCTCTCCAATCTGCCTGCTGTGGCTCCTCAAGCTGTTGCTGTCTTAGTTCTTCCTGCATATTGTCATCCCAACCCAATCTTTTCTTTCCCTCCCGCCACCCACCAGTGTCCAGACTCGCCGAGCACTGGACTCTCAATCCCAGGATTTGCCCTGGGATTCCGAACAGCCTTTGAAGAGAGGCCGTGGTGCATTTTTTTCTGAGAGGTCGCGGTGCCAGGGCTTGAGCCCTTGGAGCTGCAAGGACCTGCCCCTAGGGACACGGTCCGATTAGGGTATTGAAGAGATGATTTTGTTGGAATCGTTTGCCTTAAATGAGTGGCGAGGACAATGTCCCCATAAACTAGGTAGGGGACTTTTCTACCCCTCCTAACAGTGTCTAATAAAGACATTCGTCACAACACTAAATTAAAGAAAGTCCTATCAAACTGGAGGAGGGCCTCCACACTCCTTTCTCCCATGAAGTTTGCTCTTTTTTCTAAAGTGTTGAACGCTCCGTGTTCACTAAGTTTCCCTACCTGTTGGTTTTCTCTCCCAGACCTATAATAAAATTAATAATCACACACACACACACACACACACACACACACACACACACACAATTTCGTTTCGTTTTTACTCCCCAGGAGGTTGCCCTTTTCTCGAGATAAAAATGTTTAGGAAACTACGTTCTTAACCCAATCGATTTTTAAACGAGTACCCTTTTCTCCATGTATTGACGATTCATGTGGAAAATACATCTCCGAGATCAAGAACAAATGAAAAGTTTCACCTCGGGTTCGTGCCAGAGGAATAAAGACCAATTAGCTTTGCAGCGAAGGGGAAAGAGGGACCGTGGCATGGGCGAGGAGGCACCTGGACAGGCGTTGGGCGGAATGAAGCAGAGGTGAGGGCGGGTTTGAGCCATCTGCGTCGCCATTCTGGGGCCTTCCCAGGTCAGCCAGACCGGCTAGCCATTAGGATTCGGCTTGGAAGAAATAAACCCATTTCCTTGGGTGACAACCCCCGCGGATTCCAAGCCCTCGCTGAATCTAGCCACTCAGGAAGGACAAAGAGGGAAGAGAAATCAACCCAATCGCCCCGGGGGAGACCAAAGCGGGAGCACGCAGGAATCATACCTTGATGGTGGTTTCGGGCAGGTTGAGCGCCGCGGCCAGCTCGCAACGGCGGGGCCGCGACACATAGTTCTCCCGGTAGAATTCTTTTTCCAGGCGCGCGATCTGTTCGCGGGTGAACGCTGTACGGTAGCGCCGCACCTGATCTGCGCCAGAGCTGGAGCCACCCAAAGCCGCACCCCCGCCGCTACCGCCGCTGCCGCCACCTCCATGCAGGCTGCCGAGGCCCGAGCCCGACGTTGACGTCGTGGTGCCGGCAGCCGAGCCGCTTTCCGCGTACCCTGGCAAACAAACAGTAGACAGCGCATGAGTCTCTGAGGGGGCCAAAAGCCCTGCAAGGAGCGAAGTCCTTTAAGGAAAGGAAAATCGCTGCGGGAATTGATGGGGTCTGTCATGCTTACAAATTGGGGCCGTTAATGGAATCAATAAAGTTTGAGGAGCCCTTCATAACCAAATAATAGTAATGGAAATAGGGAATTTTTTAATAATTAGAAATTCTCCACTCGGGAGGAAAATTTGGCTGAGGGAAAATGCCTACCTTGGGGCGCAGTTTGAGAAGCTCTGTGTTTACCATGGTCTGGAGACCCCAGGGTGGCTTTCTGTACAGTCTCTAACCTTTGACAGTTTTTTTGGGAGGGGTTAAAAATATTTTAAGATTCGCAAGACATCAGCAGCTCGAACCTGAGCCGTTAGGGGGTGGAATCTGCTTTTCAAATCTTTCTGTTGGCCTAAGCGGTGGAGCAGAGACGCAGGGAGACGGGGAGATTCTCTGACTTACCCAGAAAACGACTCGGTCCACCCGGCTCTGAGGGCTCAGAGAGAGCGGAGTTCAGAACAACTGTTCAGGGTACCCTTCCCCCAGAGTGACTCAGCCCCCGGCTAGGGGTCTGTCGGCTCGCTCTAGCTCTTAGACCAGCATACAGAAATATTTTCACGGACTCAGGAGCCAGGGCGAGCGGGCCTGGAGTCCCAGGCTCGGTAGGCCTGGGCAGCTCGAGAAGGCTCAAGTGGCAGAGCGGGTGGGCAGTCCCTAGCATGCGTCCTGCACCCGCCAGTTCGGTAAAGCTTGCTTGCTGAGGGTCAGAGAAGGGCAAAGGCACCGGGAAGGGCTGGTGAGGGCCGCGGAGGAGCAAGGAATACGGGACTGGAGAGTCCGCGGACTGAGCGTTTACCTTTGCCATTGTTTTCCTTGAGCGGCGCCGCGGCGAGGCTGCTGGGGGAGCGCAGAGCTGAGCAGCCCACCTCCACGTCGCTACTCATGTCGGCCTCGGCGGCCGCCTCTGAATAATGACTTGGCTTCTTGCGGCTCTCGGTAGCAGAGGCGATTTCGGAGGAGACGGTGCTTTCGCTGCCCTGGTGCTGCAGGTTGAACAAAGTGTCTATCTCGAATTTGCCCTTGCCGGGGAGTTCTCCCAGAGCGCCGTGTAGGGGGGCGGATGGTAGGCGCGGGCTGAGGCGAGCCGGGTGCTGCGAATTTTCCAGGGCCTCGAGCACAGCACTGCCAGCGGAGTCGGACAAATTGGAGAACCTCTTGCTGGCGGTAGGGCTGTGGAGCCCTCTCTCCATCAGAATCATCTCTTTTCTTATTCTTTCCATCATCTCAGCTTTCTAAAAAATGTCACAGTGGTCCGGCTGTCCCGTCCTAATGATGGGCTGCGCCTAGGGCTAATTCTCATTCAGACCCAGCAAGCGCCTCTAAATATTATTATCTCTTTTGGAGGGAGGCGGAAAATTGTGGGATGCCAGAGCGAGGGAATGACTGGTCAAAATGACCCATACATCCTTCCGAGCCCGAGATGTCATTCATCAAAAAGTAGCGCCCGCTCGTCATTAAGGTACGAATGACGCCGTTCGAATAATCATTTATTGTAACAGGTTTATAAGCAAATAAATACACGCTCTTGTCAGTGGGTAATGAAGGCGGCTTCAGAGGAGACAAATAGATCCAGGTAGAAGACGAGAAGAGACAAGAAGCGAGGAAGAAGGCTCCGGTCCTTTGCCCGTTCGGAGCCAGTTCTGCTCGCCCGGGGGTTTGGCCTCGGGGGTGAAATTGACAGTCTGATTAATAGAGCGCGCCGCGGCACATTTCCCCCTTCATTTAGGGGCATCATTACGCTCTCAGTTTGCTGGGTTGCCCCTTAGGTCCTAATCATGCAGCGCCTTCCTCATTTTTCTACGGACACGGATACGTGTTAAATAATAGATAATGCTTTGATTTTCCAGAGTAGATGCTCAGGAAGATTTTTTTTTTTTTACGTTTACAAGCTGGGGGCGTAAGGGGGGGTGGACAAGGGGGAGGATGTAGAAAGAGTTGCGTAAGGAGAAGACCTTGCGCAGCTCCTGTCTGGATTACTTTTTCTGTTTTCACAACCAAATATGTATTTTATTTAACAAACAGGAAGCTGAGTTCTCTGCCTCGCTACTTCTTCGAATCAGCCGAAGGGAGAGGAGAGAATCTGAATCTGAATCTGTAGTGTTGTAGAGTTTTGAGAATGCTTTCTTGCTACGTGGCTGGGGAGGTAGTTGGGCTTGGGGCTCCAAACAGAAATGATTAAAAAATCAGTAGGTTCACTCTGATTTTCTAACACTGTTTTGTTTTGCGAGTGTGTTCTGAACTGGAAATCCATGGTTTTTTAGTTTTATATTCCTGCTGATGGACAGGCTTCTCACCTACTCATTTTTCCCTGGGGGTAGTGAACTATACTGAAGGACCTGATAACAGAATTCAGCAGCTAACTGTAAATATAGTCGCGATTTACAGCGCCATACCTGCCTCTTCGAATCCACATTTTATGGTTACCAGTTTTTCCCCTCCCTCCTGAAATAGAATTATTTGTGGTAAGTGAATTTCGAGTTCAAAAAGGGAAGAGAAGCCTCAGCCGCCTTCTCCCGCTGCCCTTCCTCACTCTGCTCTTCTTACTCCTTTCCTTTCTCCTTCCTCCCTCTCCACTCCTTACCTGTGGCCCAGGGAGTTCTCAGCGCTGAGTCCGGGCGAGGAGAGTTGCCGACCAACCTTGATGCTGCTCTTTGCGGCCTGAGGTTGGCGGCTAAGCCTCTTGGCGATAACTTTGATAGTCATCATGACGGTGGTGGCAACCATTTTAACGAAGATCAATCTTCACTCAAGGCCGCTCCTCGTCTCCTCCTGCGCTTGCGCCCCACCCTTCCCCGACCTCCGGTTGCCTTGTGCCTGCAGCACCGGAGGGACAGATTCCTGGACACCGGCAAAAATGAAAGAGAACAGGGACAGAATACCGAGGTCCAGCTCCTGAGCTTCCGAAGCAGCCTGGAGACCCTGGCAATCTGGGCGCTGGGTATGGGTCCTGCAACCCCACCCCAGAGCCAATTCAGACCCCAACCTGGGCCCCCTCTTTCCCTCCCTCCGACACACCCAATACATCAGGGTGTATTGAGGCAAACCCAGGGTCTGTTTGCCCATCTGCCTGTTGGCGCTTTCCTTTTAATCTTAGACCCGTTGGGGGCGCGTCAGGAATGTAAGGGGAGGCGAGGTGTGAAGTATATTTATATACACATACAGTCAATGCCAAAAGTTTCTCTACTGTTCCCCTTGGCGCCAACTTACTTCAACATCACGAGCTTTGCTTAGAAAATCAATTCCACCTCTTTAAGGTAATAAACGGAAAGCTCAATAGGCACGCTGTGGCTAGGGAGCGAAAGAGGACTGGGAACAGAGTGGGCATCTGGCATCATCCTGAGGATTCTGTCCGGCGACGACCTCCGCCCCTGCCCCAGGTACCACTCAACACCAAGCTCTCCTCGTTCTCTTCGCACAGACTTTTGGGCCGTTAGCGCGATGGGAGCTCAGCCCTGTGGACCACCCCACCCACTCCCCAGCTCCAGATCCACCAGTCCTGGCAGGCTCTGCCCCATTGATCTAGGAAGGGTGTCCTCCTACTCAGTCCCGGCTTGTTCTGGGGACTAAATGGGCACTTTGGTTCAGGCTTGGGTTAGTGGGGGGCCAAAGTCCTGGCGGCGGTGGGGGCGAGTGGAGGCACTGCCTGGGCGGAAATCCGCGGATGCCTTTATTGCTGTCGTTTGGCGCCCCCATCTGTTTTCCTCGCGGTTTCGGCGACTGTGAGAGGCTTTTCAAACTCAGGAGCCACCGCTGGAAGCTGGGGTGCAGACAGCGACCCCTTACTTTACCGCCCAGCCCCGTGGTCTCCCACTTCCTCCCTTCCTTTGGGACCTGGCGCCTCTGGTTCCAAAGACTGCGCCAAACCCCACCTCAGTCTATTGAAAAGAGACAAAACCATTTCTTGGCGACACCTTCATTCATTAGTGGTCTTGAAAACGATTTTGCACCTTTTAAATAACACTAATATTTGCGTTTCTAACGGTTTATTCCGAAAAGTATATTTGAGACCATGTCAGGGAAACTACTCACAGTAAAAGGCACCTATAATTTTTCACTAAACTGCATTTAGCAATGTTTCGTGGAGCACAGTGAATATTTCATTTCCATATTTAATGCCCTTTAATTTACTTAGATTCCATACTCACCAGTTGTAGTAATATTGGCTACTTTATATAAAGTTCTCATTGTGCAATTGCAGGTGCTTTTTACATGTATTATCTCTTCTAAATATCACAGCTACTCTGAAATTAATTATCCCTTTTTCAGGGATGAGGAACCTTTGACATACGTTCAGCAACTTATTTCTTGATTTAAATTTATCTCCAATCATATAAAATTCATAAGGCAGTTCCAAGTTTTGAACAGCATTTTTTGTTTGTTTTCACGTTTGCATGTCCTATTTAAATTCAGGCCCACTTCAAGAACACTGAAACTATGTAAAGGGTAAAGAGAAGATCAGTGAAGTATGATTAGTTTATGTTTATTGATTAAATATAATAATTTTGCACCTCTCCCAGAAACTAGAGGCTGAGATTGGGACCAGGGTTGTCAAATGTTCCAAGTTTTTGGTTGCAGCCTCTGGTGCCTTAATGGTCCCCTACCCACTACCAAGGTACAGGACCTACTCAATTTAAAAAAAAAAAGGCAAGAATCCAACCCACACCACATAGCTTGGCAGGAACTTTTAAGATGCGGGTGAAGCGAGTGTGGGTAAGACTTTCTCCATATAGTCTAAAAAGCTCTTTTTGCTGGAAAGAATGAATGACATAAACGAAGACTTTTTTTTCTTTTTTTCTGGTTAGGCCTCCAGACTATTTGCAGCATGTCCTCCCAGATAAAGTGGTAAATAAATATTTTTTGGCTTGAGACTTCAGGTAATTAAAAAATCTATTCCAGCTGCCAGAGCGCAAGGGAGCGGGTAAAGCGGAAGCTGCAGCTGTGCCACGGGCGGCCTGGGCCTGGCTCTTGTCTTCCTCTCCAAGGACTCCAGGTTACTGGGGCTACGATCTAGAGGACCCAGAGGACCCTATACACACACTCTCTTGAGAGCTGGAGCCGCAGGGTGTGGTGGGACCTCAGAACCGCCAGAGTCTAGGCGAGGAGCCCCTGGCACGTTTTCTTTAACCTAAGAGCAGTCCCCACGGCTGGAGGTTTCGATTTATAAGAGAAGACACAGGGTTTGAGGAACCAAGCCTGACTTGGCACTGGCGACTGCTTGTTCCCATCCCTGAACAGTCAAGCCTCCGGTTCTCTGTCTCATCTGAGTCTGTTTAGTTGCTTCTGTCTCTGCTTCTCTCTGTCCCCTTGAGATTCCAGGACACACTGGAGACAGTTTTAGGTGAGAGGTTGGGTGGGTACTTTCTCCCAGGACACTGAGGCTGCCCGGAGCTGCTGTGCGCTCAGAAGCGACGGAAGAACTTGCAGGGACATCTAGCGTCAGACGTGGGGAATTGCGCGTCGTGGGGCAGGGAAGTGGAACTCCACCACCCGCATCCCTCTGCCTGCCTCTGGTAGCCGTAATCACTGCCTTGCTGGTGACCACGATATGGATTCCCCCATAGAGTTCTGCGAAATGGAGATAGGTAGATACAGATTTATTTTCTTTTACCTCAAATGACATAATGAGCATTTATTGGGGTTAAGCTAAAAATGGTTTGGGTAGGAAATTGTATTCCTGTAGGTCAACTCCACACCTTGAGATGTCCCGACAAAACAACATATTGATGTCCCAGCTTTTATTTTTTTTTTTTAAATTTTAATGAAAAAAGCAACAAGTCACCAGGTCCTCCCGCTCTGGCACACCCTTCAAGATCCCATTTCGTAATGATATTAATGTTTCTTTGCCAGGGAACATCCTCCCAGTTAAATTCCCTCCAAGGCTGGAGGAGTTTTCTCTATCCCTAAAG
The DNA here is from genome assembly GCA_004027875.1 of Aplodontia rufa. Classification (NCBI taxonomy): domain Eukaryota; kingdom Metazoa; phylum Chordata; class Mammalia; order Rodentia; family Aplodontiidae; genus Aplodontia; species Aplodontia rufa. The sequence continues at coordinate 33,240 of PVKS010006072.1, forward strand.
AGGGCCTGCTGCCTTGTGAAAGGTAAACCAGATTTCAACAAATAACACTTCCTGTTTGGAGAGGGTCTTTGTTGCTGTTACAAACGATTTTCATTTCAAAAAACATAATTTTGTTGTTAACCTCACACAGAATACATCTTAGACATACAAATCACTCAAATTCAGGATTCCATTGTCTGGCTATTGCTAGAGCCTCTTTTCTGCAACCTGGGGTGTTTTTGGTTTTTGGTTTTGCTTGTTTGTTCTTTTGAAATTCCCTGCCTAAGTGAAACTGGATATTGCCTGGAGAGGAAAAATTAGCTCCAGGGTTGGCAGGACACAGACTTGGTTGAGATCACTGTTCAGCCAGTTCCACTGGACTTAAGACTTTATTTTGGAATTAAGTCTTTTTCTACAGACTCTGACTTCTTACTAGTTGGTTAATTAGGAGGTGTCCTGCACTTCCTGTTTGTGGCCATCAAGGTAAATGCTTTCAAAGGACTCTCTCAGATCCCACTTTGATAGGACCCTGTCATCCTGGTCTTAATAGCCACCCATTATGTGGTTAATTGAGTTCATTGCTGTTTCGGCAAGCAGAGCAACTTTAACAAAGCTACCCCGAGCTGAATCTGCAGCACCAGGAAAAAAAATCCAAATCTGAATCACAACCTGTGTTCACCCATTTTAACCCAAGACAAGAGCATAATTTAATTCGAAAGATCATCTATAAGGAAGAAAAGAAATGTTATAACTTCCACAACAGCACTAATGATCAAAAGGGGCATTTGTGGAGAGAAAGGAGGAAGAGGAGCAAGTGATTGGAGCATAAAGTTGGACTTTGGGCAACAAAGAAAGTCATGAGTTTTTCACCCAAATCAGGAAATGTAGCAAAACAGTTCATGGGATAACATGAAATAATTTGGAGACATTTGTTCTTGCAAAAGACTTTCACTTAACAAAACCTATTTCCGTTATTAAAACACCAATATGATGCACACAGAGACAGATGTAGGGCTCAGTCTGTGCTCTAACACAACCAAAGAAAATTATTCCCATTAAGTTTAAAACTGAAATCAGTTCAGACACAGGATATATAAGTTCAATGAAATATTTCAGAAAACTCAACTAATGTACCTCATTAGTTCATAAACATAACAGCCCTGATTTCTCCTACTCAGCCATGGCCCTATGATCCAATAGCAATAACTGCCCTGGGGGGTAGTGGGACTTAAGAGGCTCACATAGTGCCTAGTCAGAACCCCTTTCCTAGGTTTAACCCTCTCCAGGGCTAGGACCTTAAAGGCTTTTCTGAAGGCATGCATCAGGAGAGCAAGAGACAAATCTTATTATTCAAAATCTTCCCAATCTCTGAATACCCGTTGGGATGGGCAAAGAAACTCCAAGTCTTGCAAGGGACCCACAGGGCATTTGGGCCCAACTGAGAGGTGTCATCCTAAGGATTAATTCAAATTTTCCTCCCAGGAAATTAATTCACCTTCTGGAAATTTAAGCCAAAAGCAATGGGCTGCCTGAAATAAGCAAAACGTGATGGATTCTTCCTTCCTGATTTGATTTCACTTTCTTCAGTTTTAAACATAATAGGTCATTAAAATATATTTATCAGGTAGAAAATGGTACTGAAGTTCAAGAGCACAGAACTACCAAAATATTTAGTTTTAAAAGACAGAAAGTTCATTGGTTCCGGTTATGCCTTAGAAATATTTCAATGAACTTTTTTTAAGATCAGAGAAAAATTCAAAGTAGCTCCTTATTTTTCCCACTTGAGAAAAAGCATGAGAAACAAAAAACATCACGGGTGGCCAGTGGTTAGTGGCGTGGTACTAAAATTGTTCAGTAAATTGGACCTAACCTATCCCTTCCAAAAATTCAGCAACCCTGTCACCTGACTCTAGTGGCCATTTAAAAATGTAATCCAGCTTCCATTGCTAACTTTTGCCTTTTTCCAAGTAGCCAAAATTATGCTCATCAGCAAACTTTTTTAACCTACAATTCTGCAAAGTTCAGGCTGCTCCTGTCTTGAATTTGATCACGACCATGTCTAGGACTTTGAAAAGGTCAAACTAATTCTCTTGCTTTTCTTTTCCAGCACCTCTCTCATAACTTTCCCCTTTATTTGAGCCTTTTATGGTTACTGCGTTGTGCGTGTCAACACTCCCAACACCAGCAGCCCACCCTGCAATGCCAGGCCAGGCCAAGGAGAGCCTTGCTGGCTTGCTGGCTCTTTCTTTCTTTTTCTTTCCTTCATGGTACCCAGGGCCTATCTTTAGTCTGGGAGCAGTGAGATTGGTTGACAAGTTAGGGGAGCGATTTTCTCGGAGATAGGCTGACCTGGAGAGTTGAAACTATAGAAAAATTTTGGCTCACCAAGAGGGTTAACACAACCACCCCAGCACCTTTAATCCCTTATAACCAATACTGCTTCTAAGACAGCTCTAAATTTGCCAAAGGACTGAGTTTCAATTGCTAAGATCAGGGAGATGGTGTGCTTGGGCTCTGAGGCCAAGAGGAATGGCAGGGAGGAATAAAGTGGGATTGGGGGATAGTGATCCCTAACACTCTGGCAGCAGCATCCCAGAACTGGGTCTAGCCCCACCAGAGCTGCGGAAGCCTACCCCATCCTTTACATGTCAGACAGACCTAGATGCTCTGGGCTGCTCCCATTACAAGCCCCTACTTAGCTTGTGAAAAGTGCCCTCTTAACTTGCCCCTCTTAGTTCTCTGCTGTTGGCAGCTTGAAAAAGGAAGCGAAACAAAGGTCCTTGGGAAAGTGAAGTTTTCAATTAATAGGCGTGAGTAACAGCGGAGGTGGGTGGTGGCAGCAAAATGCTAGAGGCCGGTAGGCTGTGGGCGAGGCGCAGAAGCTTCGCAACAGGCGGCGGAGTGGCTTTCTTCTGTCGCGCCCTTCACAGGGTCTTTCTGCCAGTCTGGGGAGGCCGTGGCGGAACTGGGAAATCCAGCTGGGGAGGAGATTCCCGGCTGGCCTTAGTGTGAAATTGTGGAACAGGCATCCGCGAACTTTCTCGCTGGACCAGATTGTGAGGCTCGCTACACGGAGGTGAGTTGGGTCTTCTTTAGATTTTTTCTGTAAGTCTCTACCGCCTCCCCAAGAGAGCTTGGTGCGTATTTTCTGGTCCGAGAGTGAGTGTATGTACCGAAAGGGACTGCTCCAACAGCTCGTATATGTGTAAAATGTTTTTGCCCATTAACAATGTCCAAGGTAGAGAACATTAGCTCCCTCGAGTCTGAAGTCGACTAACGAAAAGATTAAGCAACAGGGTCAATAAATTGAAAACTCTGACGTCAGGACCCTCTCTGTCCTTGTCTTCATTTTGTTGTGCAGCTTCAGGGAGCCCAGGAGAGGTGGCAAAAACAGCCGTATCCCAGACAAGGCGCAGGCCTCGGCGCCCGCCTCAGTCGCAAACAGAGCCTGGGATGGGCCGTCGCGCAATCAACTCGTGGGGGTGGCTGCGGCGCAAAGGCCTGGGTCTGGGGGAGGGAGGGAATGGGAGGTGGGCCACGCAAGGGGCCTGGAGGGGTGCGGGCCTGGGTGGGTGGGTCCAGTCAGGCCCGAGCCTAGAGCCCGGCTCCCCTGTGCCCCCACCCCCACGTGGCCCCGCTTAGCCAATGGCACGGCCCCCGGCCGGCGCCCACGGGGCGGGAGGCGGCCCCCCGACCGGCCCAGGCCCCCTCCCAACCTGAACTTCGTTTTTATAAACGTCCCGCGATGAGCTAACCTGTTGGAGGGCGGGCGGGAGGCGGGAGGCTTGCAGAGGGAGAGAGGAAGAGGGCGGGAGCGAGGGAACCGGAGAGAAAGGAGAGGAGGGAGGAGGCGCGCTGCGCCATGGTGTCCTGCGCGGGGCCAGGGCCAGGGCCCGGGCCGGGCCAGGCCGGGCCATGAGTCGTGAGGGGAGCTGGGACATGGACGGGCTACGGGCCGACGCGGGGGCCGCCGGGGCCGCCCCGGCCTCCTCCTCTTCGTCGGCGGCGGCGGCGGCAGCAGCGGCGCCGGGCCAGTGCCGCGGTTTCCTTTCCGCGCCAGTGTTCACTGGGACACATTCAGGGCGGGCGGCGGCGGCGGCGGCGGCGGCGGCAGCGGCTGCGGCGGCTTCTAGCTTCGCATACCCGGGAACATCTGAGCGCACCGGCTCTGCTTCGTCGTCGTCAACCTCGGCTGTGGTCGCTGCGCGCCCAGAGGCTCCCCCTGCCAAAGAGTGCCCGGCTCCCGCGCCCGCAGCGGCCGCTGCAGCGCCACCGGGCGCTCCAGCGCTGGGTTACGGCTACCACTTCGGCAATGGCTACTATAGCTGCCGAATGTCGCACGGTGTGGGCTTACAGCAGAATGCTCTCAAGTCGTCCCCGCACGCCTCTCTGGGAGGCTTTCCGGTTGAGAAGTACATGGACGTGTCAGGCCTGGCGAGCAGCAGTGTACCCACCAACGAGGTGCCTGCACGAGCCAAGGAGGTGTCCTTTTACCAGGGCTACACGAGCCCCTACCAGCACGTTCCCGGGTATATCGACATGGTGTCCACCTTCGGCTCCGGGGAGCCTCGGCATGAGGCATACATCTCCATGGAGGGCTATCAGTCCTGGACGCTGGCCAACGGGTGGAACAGCCAGGTGTACTGCGCCAAGGACCAGCCACAGGGTTCCCACTTTTGGAAGTCATCCTTTCCAGGTAGGGGCAATGGAGAAAAGGGGAAGACACCAGGGACGGGAGAGAGAAGGAGAAAAGAACTAGAAGCGTACTCACCTATTTGGGAGTAGATGCCTTGCTGCACACCTGACCAGGTTAATGCAGTGGAAAAGTTTGTCCATTTCTTGTGAAAGCTGTGAAATCTTTCTCTAATTTGACCCGCTTCTTTAACAATCCATTCCTTGGTGTGTGTGGGGTGCAAGTGCGTTTTTCTCCTAAAGTTGAGGGTCTCGGTGTCCTCTCCTAAAGCCTGTCTCTCTTCTGAAGAGGCCTCATTCCTAAAAGGTCACAGAATTCAGCCCCCACTTTTCAAGGACCCAGGGTAACCATAAAGCTTCTCAGAGTTAAGTATTCGAGCTCCAAACACAGGGAATCCAGGAATCAAAAGATCTAATTTATGTGCATGTGTGTTTTGTGTGTGTTTGAATGTATGCAACTGGCATTTGTAGAACTGTCCTTATGGGTGTCCCCAATAACCATGCCATAAAATCACCCGCTTGTTAAGATGCCGGTTTAAGAAACCATGATGATCCATCAAATTAACCTTTGTTTTGAAGTACAAATAGTCTTTCTTTAGTAACATGTAAAAATATGTCTGTGTAAATAATAATAAAGTGTAAACAGCCTATTTTTTTCTCCTCTACATCCTTACAAGCACTCACTTGCTCACAGAAGGGAACATGTACATACACACACTCATTTCTCAACTAGGTGCTCCAAATATTCCAGTCTAATTTTCCCCATGCTGTTGTTTGTACCAGGGGATGTGGCTTTAAATCAGCCGGACATGTGTGTCTACCGCCGGGGAAGGAAGAAAAGGGTACCCTACACCAAACTGCAGCTCAAAGAACTGGAGAACGAGTATGCCATTAACAAGTTCATTAACAAGGACAAGCGGCGGCGGATTTCAGCTGCCACGAACCTATCCGAGAGACAAGTGACCATTTGGTTTCAGAATCGAAGAGTGAAGGACAAGAAAATTGTCTCCAAGCTTAAAGATACTGTCTCATGATGTGGGCCAAGTTGGCCATAGACAGTTTAAATGCTTTCAGTTGTCTCCAAAAGAACCTTTGGAAAGACTTGAATATGTATTTAATTCCCCTCCCCCAACCCCTAACAATGATGGCAAATTTTGTGAATTGTTTTTCTCTTTTGACCCTTATCTGGCTCCAAAACCTTTTGCTTCCCAATCTGACTTTGTAGTTCTGTTTCTACTTGTTTATTATTGGTTTTATTCTTGTCTAGGTTTATTTTTAATAATGTTTTAAACGTTCTGTTTCTCCCTCCAGGCCAGTGTAAAGGATTTGAGTATTTCTCAATAATCCACCCAAATGAATTTCAAAAGTGCCACTCTGAGTTAAGGGCTTTATTTTTAAAAATCACTTTATATGTCTGTTTCCAGCACTGATTATGTTCATCATCCATTAGAGTAGAACATTTGTAATCACCATATCCTGTGACTAGGTAATTGAATTATTAGTTCTCAGCAGTTGCCCTGAGGCAAGTAGAAACAGCTCTCCACAGTCAGTGCTACCAGGTCACCCAGAAAGTCTGAAAACAGGAGGGTAAAGGCACGGTGATGGTTTTAAAACCAGCTACCTTATTAAATAGTGTTTGTATCAATATTGGAATGAGGACAATCTTTCTGACATTGGGTCTTACTTTCTGATTTAGTTGTATATTTGTAACACTTTGTAGATTTGGGCTTTTATAATCTTTAATTTGAAAATAATATATCTCCATGGATGCCTTCATTTCTCAACTCCAGATGCAGATCTTTAAATAACTGCAATTGATAGAATGACACATGGCTGGTATATAAGCACTCCTTTCCTTGGACTCAGGTCTGTGCAACTAGGATTGAGGCTGTCTCCTCAATCTCTGGAAAGAGACTGAACCAATGTGGTTTTGGGTGGCAACTTCTATCCAGAACCCAATGAAAAACTTAACTGTCTGAACAAATGCATTGTGCCTCCCACAGAGCTTTAAAACATGAAAAAAAATTTCAATGTGGAACTGTAAGGTCTAAGAAGAAAAAAAGATGTTTTGAAAGTGATGCAAAATAACTACTTTTAAAGTGCTTCATATTTATACAACTGAAAGATTAATTTTTTTAGATGCAATGTCTGTGAGCTGGAATATGTAATGCTTCAGGCATTTAAAAATCTTTCTTCTTCTTTTTCTTCTTCTTCTTCTTCTTCTTCTTCTTCTTCTTCTTCTTCTTGTTCTTCTTCTTCTTCTTTTCTCCTAGGGAGATGCAAATAAACAGAACTCTCTTGTTTCCTTGAGTCTTTATACTTTTATTTTCTTCTTTCCAAGTTTGTTTTGCCTCTAGAAACTGTTCTTATTTATTATAAAATCTTGCTCTCCTGAACACAGTGATGAAGGAAACTCAGCACCAGTTCTGGTCTCTGAAACCTCCATGTTCTGCTCTCTACTTCTGCACACTCCCTCCCCTTAACATAAGTAGTGATGTTTTTAAATCATTTACAGTCATTTACAATGTCTAAAATGGTGTTTCCCCAGACCAGCTCAAAAAACATCTCCAATAAATTTTATTTCTCTTTCCTTATCAATTTATTTAAATATTTAATTTTCTTTTTTTAAAATTTTTGGGGGGTTCAGTGCTGCGGATTGAACCAAAGGTACTCTACCATTGGAATTCAGCGCCAGCCCAGTTTTATTTGCTTTGAAAATCTATTAACGTGTCTGGTTATGGGAAATCCCACTTGGAAATTTTCAGCCTAGAAAGATATAAATATCTTTGATATGTCTTGAAATTAGACATATCCATATTTGGCAATCAAAAAAAGAAATATTTCAGGCTTATCCCCTGTTACTTCTCAGGCAGTCTATACACAATTGACAACTAGAAACTAATTATGAATTCTAACTGCTAGACAAAATTTGTAGGCACTAGGAACTTTCTCTTTGAGGTCCTTTTGCCATTCAAGGAAAAGGTCACTGAAAAACTGGGACACTCTTCGTTGTTAGATCCTGCTACAATTTAGTGGTGGCTAACTTTTCAATATGCAAGTTAGTTAAACACGGATTTTTAAGGTCTCACACAAAATGTAAACTCTTCTGACAGGAGGGTTCCCTTATGGCTCTTCGAGAAAACGCAGGGACCTCAAGTTGGGAACTACTTTCGTTTTCTATGGCCCATCTTAATTTTTTTCATATGTAACTGCCGATTATGGAGGGCCAACTTCGTTATGAGAGAGAGAGACAGAGATAGACCCTTCCATACGGCATGTGGTCTAACCCCTGAAAATGGGGCCACAAGGTCCCCGAAGTTACACTTTGTGAAGAAGGGTCACTAAGATTTTCGCTATTTTTCTCTCAAGATGTGTTTTCATCAGAAACGGACCTATTTTTCCTTCCAATCTCCGACCACGCCTTCCTCTCTTGTCTGTTTTGTATGTTCCAGACTCTGGGGCCAGCACTGCACTGCATTTCCCAGGTCCATTTCTCTGCTTTCCCATCGTTTGCCTCCACGTTTTCCTTCCATCTGTAGCTAGCATGTCAGTTTCCTTCCGCCTAAGAGAAATTGGAAGTTTACTGAAAATTCAAACTGTGTCCAAATGCTCTCTGGTAGAATTTGGATTGACGATTAAATTAATAACAGATGAAGGTTTTGTTATTTATATGTGTTCCTTTTATATTCTGAATTGTGGAGGAAGGAGAGGAGGGGAATAAGCGGCCAAAGCCCTGCAAGGGAGGCCCACAGGGAGTCGGGAGGCAAAGAGAGCTTAGGAAGAGGCTTTTCCTCAGCTAGAGACTGCGAAACCGCAGGGACAGCTGCTCAGAAACCGGGTAGATTTTTTTGCCCTGCCGGTGGGGTATTGGGGCCCGCGTGAGGGTGATTCAAGAAGCGAAGGAAGCGTTGGAGCCGAGATTCGAGGCCAGACAAAGAGGCGGCCACAATGCTTCAAGTCTGACAGCCTGCTGGGTCCCTTGACTCTGCTGCCGGGTCAGCCTTGCAGTGACGATCTCCGGCTGTATGAAGTTATCCGCAGTGCCTGGCAGCGGGCGGTGACCGGTGGGTTGGCGACCCCAGGCCGACTGCACCGCCCTTCACTGTTGATCTTGACCGTGCGGAGGTGCCTCGCCAGCGGTGGAGCGCGCTCGCCATCTCCTGGGCGGTTGGCGGCATTGGCAGAGCTCGCCGTATAGCTCCTCCGCCAAAAGCTCCCTGCCGAGATTTTTCTCGCTCCTCGGATTATCCTCCTTCCCGCCACCACCTCCTTCCTCGGTTCTTCAGCTCCCTGCTCCCGGTATGACTGCTCGTCAGACCTCGAAAGTAAGAAATCTGGGGATGAAGTTGAGCGACTGGGCCAGGAGCAATGGAGGAAGTATAGATGTTATGGTCTTTTCTGTTTTTCACTTAGCTCTTTTATGCATTGAGTCCTAAGGGGCAAACAGCCGTTGTAAGGCTGCCCCAAGAGTCCACAGGAGTCACCCCTAGGCTTGGGAATACCAAGAAGTCTCTGTGTTTGAGACCAGAGGCGAGGACACTTCAGGGACTCCCGGAACTAGAGCTTTTGGACCTGAGAAGTTGCACATCCTGAAAAACAGGACAAATCCCCCAAGATAAGAGTTGTTCGGGACCTAAGATCTGGTTCCCCTAGGCCTCTAATTACAGGGGTTGCAGTTTGTGTCTATCCCCATCTCCCATAAAAAGATGGAGAGCGGAGTGTCTATGTCTAAACTCCTAAGGAAACTCTGGCAGTGCCCTCAAGGAGCCCGGAATTCTCCACCCCCAACCTCCTGACCACCTCCCCGCCTCCACCTCCCCTACCCCTTTCCTCACCTCCCTATCTTCTGGCCGCCTTCTCTCCACCTCCACCTCCATCCCCACTCCCCATCCCCTCCCCGCCACCGCCAGCCCAGAGCAAGAGAAAGAGGCCGACTGCTTTCCCCAGAGCCGCCCAATTGGTCGCCATAACTCACACAATAAAGTCCTCGCGGTGGTCAGCTTTGCCCTCCGGCAGCGCCTGTGTGGTCTCAGTGCCTGAGCTGGTGATCTAACCAATTCCAGCTTGACTCGGGGACCGCGGGGCCTGGTGCAAGTTGGGGCTGGCGCCTGACACGGGGTCTCGGAGAGGGGGCTGGGAGCTGGGGTGGTCTTGAAGACCCCTAGTTCTCCAGCTGGACTAGACAAGAGGGCCTGCGACGGGGCTCCACATACTGCTCCCAGTGAGGAACTGCTGCCCTTCTGGCTTCCCTGTTTACCACACCAGTGAACCCGCCAACCATCAGCACCCCTGGAAGCTCAGAGGCAAGGAACGCTGCTAACTGGTTGCCTAGGTGCCCGTGCTCTTCCCAGGCCAGGTGGCTCTGGCTCTTCTGTCTTTCCCTACTTGGTCGTGGGAGTTTGTCCTGCTCTGTCTGGCAGGAGGAGGATAGACACTCTGGAGTTCTGGCTTGCAAGGTATAGTTGCCAAGGTGACTCCTGGTACTAAAAGGAATGCAGACTTTGGCCAAGATTGGCTACTCAAGATATCGGATTCTCTGGCAGCAGTCTCCAGGATCCTGGACAGCAACTTTTCGAGGAGCAAAGTTCCTGGCCATGGGGACACACACCAGGAGTGGTGCTAAGCTTTCTTCTGGGAGCCAAATTTGGGCACAGTTTTTGATAACTTTCTCAGCGTTTGGTAAACCTATCAGGTTCTCTGGGTCCTGGGACCCACAGCTCAGCAGTGAGTCTTTGCTGCCAGATCCCCTGGGGATAGGCCTTTCTACCAAAGGGATTGAGCTAGGAGTGGCATTGCTCAGTTCCAGAGACAGAAATGGCCTGGCCAGACAGCACCCTCTCCAGACAAGCTCAGAAACGCCTGTTACTGAGAAATGTTTCGGCTGCAACTTATAGCTAGTAGAAGCAAGGCCGGCCCAGGTAGCCAGCGGAAGACAGGGTGACAAAGCCAATCAAGATTAGGAAGTTCCCAAGGGACCTGGGCAAAGGCGCCCTCAGTTCAATGCGGCTCCTGGAGCCAGGCCCAGAAACTCGCAGAAGCTTCGCCTTGCTCAACATGCTTTGGCTCTGCCCGCAGCCTCGTCCTTCGCCTGAACATTACTGGTGTTATCATAATACCCTGAAGGGGGGGAAACGGGTCGGGGGATGTAGGCGGTGCTGAAATGACCGACTTTGAAGAACCTGCAGGCAAAGTTTCGTCCAATCGTCTGAGGCTGTCCTCTTATTCCTGGTTGTAACTAAATACTGTTGCGAGCGCAGCCGAAGCCCTTTGTTGGAGATGTGTGAGCGCAGTCTCTACAGAGCGGGCTATGTGGGTTCGCTTCTGAATCTGCAGTCACCCGACTCTTTCTACTTTTCCAACCTGCGGCCGAATGGCGGCCAGTTGGCCGCGCTTCCCCCCATCTCATACCCGCGCGGGGCGCTGCCCTGGGCCGCCACGCCTGCCTCTTGCGCTCCGGCGCAGCCAGCCAGCGCTACTGCCTTTGGCGGTTTCTCGCAGCCCTACCTGGCTGGTTCTGGGCCTCTTGGCTTACAGCCGCCAGGGGCCAAAGATGGACCCGAAGAGCAGGTCAAGTTCTATACGCCTGAAGCCGCCTCTGGGCCCGAGGAACGCGGCCGTACGCGGCAGCACTTCGCGCCTGAGTCTAGCCTAGCCCCTGCAGCCGCCGCTCTCAAAGCGGCCAAGTACGACTACGCCGGTATGAGCCGTGCAGCTCCAGGCTCCACCACCCTGCTCCAGGGTGCCCCCTGCGCCGCCAGCTTCAAGGACGACTCCAAGGGCCCGCTCAACTTGAACATGACAATGCAGGCTGCAGGCGTCGCCTCTTGCCTGCGACCTTCGCTGCCCGACGGTAAACGGTGCCCACACTCCCTGGGCCGGTTTGGGCCAGGACGGGAGGTGGGGTGCAGGGGAGAGTTGTAGTGGGAGGGTAACCGCCTAGGGCGGGCAGTCGACTGGGAGCCGGCCGGGCTGACAGAGGTTGGGGCTGTGTTGCAGGCCTGCCGTGGGGGGCGGCCCCTGGGAGGGCCCGCAAGAAGCGGAAACCCTACACAAAGCAGCAGATTGCGGAGCTGGAGAACGAATTCCTTGTCAACGAATTCATCAACCGGCAGAAGCGCAAGGAATTGTCCAACAGGCTGAATCTCAGCGACCAGCAGGTCAAAATCTGGTTCCAGAACCGGCGTATGAAGAAGAAGCGCGTGGTGCTGCGTGAGCAGGCACTGGCGCTCTATTAGCGGTGCTTGTGGAAGCAGCCGAGAGCCGGGCCTGCCCTTTTGGACCTGGCCTGCGTGGGGAGGAGGTGCTGGGGGCTGGGGCTTTTCCTTTGGCTCCTTCTCCTGCTGGTCCCGGATGCCTTTCGGTTCAATCTACAGCCCCAGAGTCCAGCAGATTTGGAGATGATGCCAATTGGGCCTTGCCGCTTTCCCCTCTCTGATAAGCTCCAGGGGGAACATCTGGGTGTTGCAAAGCATCCCTGGCCTTAAGACTTCCACGTGGGGCCTGGTGTCACCTGTTCTTGTTCTTTCTGGGTCATTTGCCACCAGGGCTCATTCTTGAACTCTTGTACATGGATTTTTCTGTTTCCAGCTAGTTAGTTCTCCTACCCCCTCCTCCAGGTCTTTCTGCATTTAACAGATGCCTAACTAGAGCTCATAGTAGAAGTGAATATAGGAAAGCCTCAGGATCCAGCCACAATGAAATGGGCTGTGGATACATCTCAGTATTCATTTGCAACTGAAGCCCTTTGTGTCAAAACCAAGATCTCTGCTCTGGAGGAAGGGAAGGGCGGGTTCCCTCCTCCCATCTGCCTGACTGATTTGGGAGGACAAAAGCGCCCTAGACCTTCAGACTGTGGGGTGGGGGTGGAGAGGCAGGATAGCCAGACAAAACTCTAAGACACCTCAGAATGCAGACTGGACAGGGCCCTCCAGCTGGGTAGAATGGGCTAGAGACTTCCTTCCCAGATGTGGAATGAAAGAGGCTGGGACTCCAGAGCAAACTCTATTCTCCACACTCTATTCTCAGAATTCACCTACTTACCCCACCTTTTCACATATACCTAAACCAGGCCCAGCACCCTATAACTGTACCTCAGCTGAGCTCTGCTGAGGGGAGCTATTGGTCTGCTTTGAGGCTTGCTGCACAGGGAGGAGGGAAAGATATGAAGGGAGAAGAAGGGATAAAACAAGAGAAGGAGGGTCCTACACTCAGGCTATAAATATGGCTTTCCTCTTGAGGTGGATAAAGGTGTCAAAGTATCTTTCTTGAATTACTTCAGTTTGCCACCTACAAGGAAAGTAAAACCCCTCCTCAAAAGTTAGGGGCTGGGAAAGGGGACCTCTCAGATTCTTAGTCCCTGGTTGCTACTTTTGAAGAGCAGAGAGGACCAGAAGTTCCTCTCTCACCCTCTCCATCACCTACGAACTCCATCAAAGGCCAGCCACTATGCCTCTTCTGAAACATGCCCAGCCTGTCCCCGTTGGAGCCTATGAGGCACTGGTCCCTGCCAGTTTTGTTTTGTGGAGGCTGGGGTTCTTGAATGCCAGGCGGAGTTGTTCTGGGGGCGCTAGGGCTTCCAATCTAATTCTCAATGAACCCAAGCCTCCTCCTTCTCAAGCTCCTTACTGTCCCTGATTCTTCTTCTGAGATGTAGCAAAATGCAGGACAAACCAAGGTTCATGATTCTTTCCCAAAGTCCAGTGATTAATTTTCACTGGAGAATCAGGGCATGTACCTGGGGAGGGCACCTCACAGGGGGGCTTGATGTTTTAGAGCAACTTCATTTTCTGTGTTAATAGTTGCCATGAATATTTTGTTTTGATTTTGTCAAAAATAATTTCTTGTATATATTAGACACAGAAATGTTTTTGAGAGGAAATAAATTTCCAGGCCCCAGCCAAATTGTTAAGGGGCTAATGTTGATTTTTAAAAAAATGCTTCAGATTCCCTTCTAATGCTTTTCAGGTCACCAAATCCATTTTTCCCTGCTGAATGTGGTTTCACCTTGGGTATTGACTGTTAATTAAATGGCAAAATAGCTTTTGATGCATTCAGGAAATGATGTACAAAAGCTTATGAAAAAATGTACGAAATATCCAAAAGGGGAAAGCAAACCATGGACGGACATATTTGAGTGTATTTTGAACACTAAGGGGACTCAGCTTGTTGTGGATTGGGGTTTCTGCATTTTGCCTAAATTCTCAAACTTTAAAGCTTTGTAATAAGAGATGGGGTGAAAAGATTTGCGTTTCCTCAAATTTCACAACAAAATGTCTCTCTGCCAAGTTTTAGTCAGGCTAAGCCTGCTGAAGATACCTGAAGAACCTCTACTAGGAAATCAGTGGTGGGAAATGTGGCCTCAAAACCCCCTATGCCTTTGGAACCTCTAGTTCAGTCCTGCTTGGTACTTCCTGGCAAACCCCCAACTCCTAACCGAGGGAGTAGGAAACTAGCTTTCAGTTACAGCATTAGTAAAACAGATCAATTCCTAATACTGAGTATTCAACATTGTAATTCCCCTTCGCTGAAGCAAATTTGATTTTTCCTTTAAAAATATTTTAATTGGTCTTTTTAAAAATTATATATACACATGGAAAAAAAACAAAGAAGGGCTGCCAAGGTACTCACTATAGCTAGCAACGTTTCCCCACCTGGCTGGGTTCTGGGAGGCAGTGGTACCCAGAGCCTGGTCTCAGTCTTAGTCTGTATTCAGAGCTTTGCCTCCTCGAAAACAACTGAACAAAGGCAGAAGCCACACTGAGACCTCAAGTCCAGAGGGCCAGGGAAAGGAAGAAGACAGACTTATTCAGATCCAGGCTCTAAGACAACACACGTAGGCTGTTTCTTTAAAAAATATATAGCATTAAATCATCATGTTCTTTCCCTTCAGTCTGGGATGGGGGCAATTTGAAGACCACTCCCCATAGAGAATTAAATAATTCTAAGTGTAAAATCTTATCTGTTGGTTCAGCAGTGTTTTCCAAATTTGTACCTTTTGCTGATCCACATAAATAAAAAGACCACGGTATTTCCTTCACTAGCTGAAGTTCCACCAGAGATCTGGAATCGAGGAAATTCTTAAGAAATAAATGCCAGAGAGAAAATGATATTGAAACGAGTACTCCACGTTTCCTCACAGAAAGATAAATATGTCCTCCAAAATGGTGCAGTACACGCGGCCTCTTGACTAAGAAAAAAGGTTTTTAAAAACGAGGAGGGGGGAACAACTGTTTACTCTTATCATTCAATCAGCTACTAGCTCAGGGTCGACCGCGGAAGCTTTTAAGTCCAGGGGTTCTCCCCAAGGGAGGCGGCTGGGGAGGCTTCCAGGATGCCGCAGCCAGTGGAGGAGAAATCCAGAATCATTGTAAATATTCATGTCTGCTGGTGAGGGGAGGGAGGTGTGTGTGTGCCCCACCACTGGCCTCCCAGCTGCATCATTCTCCCTCCCCTAGTGGTGGTAGCAAGGGCCCCACGGCGCCTATCGGACAATCCCGGGACAAAGGTGATCTCCCCACATTTTATTCTCCAGTCCCTTGACTTCAGGAGTCCTCTTCTAAGGCTCTGCAGGGAAGGGACTGGCTCTGGGTCATTCCCCTCTCTTTTCCCTTTTTTCGTTTCCTAAAAGAGCATAAATAATTAAAGTTTGGCAGGGAGGAAAAGCTTTCTTGCAGAACTGTAGTGGCAATAAATGAAATGACTCAGAATCCCTTCCCCAGTCAGCTTTTACGAGAGCTGCCAGACAGTGTCTGTTCACGTTCTCCAGATACCAGGGGCGCCCTGACAAAGTTAAGGTCAAGTTAGTGTCTTATCTTGGGTGGCTCAAAATTACCGCATCGCGTCTGGGCGCTGCGCGGAGAGCTATCGTTGGCAGAGCTGCTCGCAGCGCCCCGAAGGCCCGGTGTGCTCCTGTCGTTTCGGGTGGGGCGGCATAGGCAAAGACAAGGCCACAGCGCAGGGGTTTTCACGGTAGGTTCTTGAGAGAGCGGGAACGCGCGGGTCCAGAGGCTGTGGTTTTCCTTGAGGTTGTATTTTTTTGGGGGGGGTGAGGACAGAGCAGTGAGCTGGAGCCAAGAGCTAATCGGGCTGGGCCCAGAACAAATGCCCTGGGTTGTGTAGGGGGAGCGAATGTCTGCGCTAAAGAGCCAAGGGGCCCATTGCCCCCTTCCCCTGTGCACCCGCGCGCTTCTGCAGATGGCGCACCCTCCGCTGCCAAAGCACGGCTCCCGCCGGAGACGCCGTCGCCATGTCGTTGAACTTGAATGGTTCGTCCTTCTCTCCATTTCCATTTTCGGCGGCTAGCAGGCTTCATTTTGGGGGCGGCGGGCTGCCTGAGCCCCACTCCGTGCGGTGAGCAAAGAAAAGGTGCGAGAATATTTTGCATTCCTTCCCGACATACGAAGACCAAAGTGGGGGCCCCTGCCGCTGCCCTGGGTCCTCGGAGCGACTGCAGAGCCAGTGTGCAGGGTCCGGGGAGCCATTTTAGGAGAGAGATCCAGGGGCGTCGACCAGGAGCCAGAAAAGGAGAACCTTGGGGCTAGGGTGGAGGTGGGGAGGCAGATAAGTGTGCCGGGATCTGGGCTGAGTAGAATGATGCCAGCTGGAATCTGGGCGGGGGGTGCCAGCTGCAGGGAGGGGGCACAGAATGGACAGTTCTAAGTGGGGGAGGGGTTGGTGCCCTCCAGTAGCCACTGACCTGTATACGCAGTGTTGGGGGAGGGAACCAGATGTGGGAGGGGCGGAGGAATAAGGGGAAGGGAGAAAAGGAGGGAGGAGGAAAAGAGGAAGGGGGGTTACATCAGCTAGAAAATAGATATTAGCTCAGACCACCCGCCTTTTCTCTGTCGGCATGGTGGACAGAGCACAGCACCGACACTTCTGCAGCCCTGGCCCGAGAGGAAACAGCATCACAGCCAGAACCGCCAGCCCTGGGCATAGGGCTGAGGCGCAGGCCTCAGTACTGTGTTACTTGGGCAGAGAAATCCTGGGGAAGTGATCTGGCTCCTGCCTGGGTTCTGGGATTCCGGTTTGGGTAGCGACTGGTTTACCTTTGAAAAGCGCCTGCTGGGAGGTGGGAGCCCAGGCCTCGCCTGCCAGGACCCTGAGCTAGGAGAAGGTTGCTGAAGCTGGAGGAGAGTGAAGCCTTGGGGAAAGCAGATTGGGGCCTGAAGAGTCTGCCTCAGAGCCAGGTGGTGCAGAAGGACTTCAGTGCTGAGGCAGGCGATAGTGAGAGCCCTTGGAGAACCAACTGATCTCCTGGTGGGCTGCAGTGACCATGCGGACCAAAGGGCGCCAGAGGAGGTTGGGGGAAACTCCCTGTGGATGAGCAGGTCTTGGCTGGACTCGGACTGCAGTGAAGGATCTGGGTGTTTGGCAGATAGGACCAAGGCCAGGCCTGAAAGCAGAAGAGGGGTGAGAAGGGTAGGGGGTAGTTGGGTGTTTGTCTCTTCTGGATGGTGAACTGAAGGCCTGGCAGGGGAAGGTAGGATACCAGATCCTTTTGTTCATCAGACACCCTGATCCCAGCTTAAGAAGGCTGGAATTTTGGGGCATCCCCTGCTGGCTGAGTTCCCTCCTCCTTTTAGTACTAAGAGAAGATGAGCGACAAGGAGACACAGTGACAGACACACAGCTAAGAGGAAAGGAGAGAGAATGAGAGGACCAAGGGAGATAGGGGAAAGAAAAGGAAGAAAGGAAAAGGAAGCAGAGATTGAAAGAAGAGAGGACAGGATATAGAGAAGGAAGAAGATTGAAGAGTGATGAAAAAAGGTAGGAGGGAGACAGGAACAGAGGGGAAAATAAGAAAGGAGAGGGGACCGAATGGCCAACGCGAGAGCCTTGGAGGCATTTGGCGTGGATTTTCTGAGGCCAGCACTCCCTGGGGTCAGAACCAGAGTGAGCCAAATTACTCCGAAGTGAACGCGCTGGGCAGAGAAATATGTAAATCAGGGTTCCCAGCGCCCTGGAGAGTGAAGCAATTACACCCCTTGAACAAGAAGCAACAAGCTCCCAGGCGGGTGAGCTTCAGAGGGTGGCGGGTGAGCTTCAGAGGGTGGCGGCCTCGCGGGGGAGGGAATGGCTACAGGAAAGGGTGTAGGAGTGGGAACCTCACACCCTCACACCTAGTCCCCTGTGCCAGGGCTGGGGCTCCCCCTTCGCTCACCGCTTCTCTCCCTTCCCCCTTCCTCCCCCTTCTTCCCCCTCCCTCCTCCTCCCTGCCGGCCTAGGTCCGCGTACTTAAAGCGGCGCGGGCGGGCGAATGCGGGCGGGCGGCCCTTTCGGGCAGTGGCAGATGCGCCCAGCGGTGGCAGCCGCAGGCGACGCGCAGGTGACCGGCTTGAGGCGCAGCCTGGTCAGGGGGCGCCCAGGGAGAGCTGGCTGGAGAAGGAGGCCGATCCGCCCCCAGTGTGCACGCGTCTCGGCGCCAGGAGCCGTCCTGGGGCGTGTTGGCGAACACTGATATAGATATAAGGACATTTCTCTTCATGGCGTCACGTGACATAATTACCACCAGAATCAATCAAGATGAATTGCACGTCAGCGCCCGGTGGGGATTTTTGCTTAGTTGATCCTGGCCCAAGCCTCTTGTGCAATCGATGGCTCAGGTTGGCGGTGCGGGGAGCGGCTCGGGGCTTGCCGGCGTGTACGCCGCGGAGCCATGAACGACTTTGACGAGTGTGGCCCGAGCGCAGCCAGCATGTACCTGCCGGGCTGCGCCTACTATGTGGCCCCTTCGGACTTCGCTAGCAAGCCGTCGTTCCTTTCGCAACCGTCGTCCTGCCAAATGACTTTCCCCTACTCTTCCAACCTGGCACCGCACGTCCAGCCCGTGCGCGAAGTGGCCTTCCGCGACTACGGCCTGGAGCGCGCCAAGTGGCCGTACCGCGGCGGCGGCGGCGGCGGCGGCGGCGCGGGGGGCGGCGGGGGCGGGGGCGGCCCTGGCGGGGGCGGCGGCACCACTGGGGGCTACGCTCCCTACTACGCGGCGGCTGCAGCTGCAGCGGCGGCGGCGGCGGCGGCCGAGGAGGCTGCCATGCAGCGTGAGTTGCTCCCGCCAGCGGGCCGCCGGCCAGACGTACTCTTCAAAGCGCCGGAGCCGGTGTGCGCGGCGCCGGGGCCGCCGCATGGTCCCGCCGGCGCAGCCTCCAACTTCTACAGCGCGGTGGGCCGCAATGGCATCCTGCCGCAGGGCTTCGATCAGTTCTATGAGGCGGCTCCTGGGCCCCCATTCGCTGGGCCGCAGCCCGCGCCGCCGCCCGCGCCGCCACAACCGGAGGGTGCTTCTGACAAGAGCGACGCCAAGACCGGGACTAGTAGCAGTGGGGGCAGTCCCTGCACCAAGGCGACCCCCGGCTCGGAGCCCAAGGGGTCAGCGGAAGGTGGCAGCGGCGGCGGCGGCGAGGTCCCTCCAGGGGAGGCGGGGGCCGAGAAGAGCGGCGGCACAGGTAGGCAACTGCAAGCAGGGCGAGCGGCTGGGCCCCGGGGCCGCGGGTGCGGGGGGTGGGGCGGCGGGGGCCTCCCTGGGCTTGCGCCGTTTTATGTGCTACTTTATAAGCATTCGAAGGGGTTTATACATCCTATAAGATTTCCCGGGCCGTTGTAAAGTGTGTTTATGATAGGAAACCAATTTAGGTGGGCTTAAGGTAGACTTCGAGGAGGACATTAATCGCAGCAGAGAGCTTTCCCGGTGTTTTAGTGAGGGGATGCTGAAGACCATGGAGGGAGAGAGGGAGGGAGATTTTCTGCCAGTTGGTGAGTGTGGACACGCGAGCGTCCTGGTTTTGAGGGAGGGGGTGGGTGATCCTTGCACTGGACTTTATCCAAACTGCTGACTGATGCACGCCGATGGAGTGGAGTAGATGCCCCAGCAGGCGCTCTCGTATCTCTCCCCTTGGGTTGCAGTTAAGAACCTGCCTCGCCCTCCCCTTCCCAATCTGATGCCAGGCTGGTTGTGTGTGTGTGTGTGTGTGTGTGTGTGTGTGTGTGTGTGTGTGTCCGGGCGTGAACATAGGTCCACGCCTGCACTCTCCTGTGCCCGCCCATATATCATCCCCCACGACGAAGGCCGGGCCTTTCGGCGACTGTAGGGGACGTCCCTAACTGGGCCAGGGCCTGGCCATCGCTCAGCTCAGTGGCCAGGGCAGACGGGCTGGGGGCTGGCAGGCAGCCGCCTTTCTCACTCCTTAATCTCTTTGCCTTGCAGTGGCCCCCCAGAGGTCCCGGAAAAAGCGCTGTCCCTACACCAAATACCAGATCCGCGAACTGGAACGCGAGTTTTTCTTTAACGTATACATAAACAAAGAGAAAAGACTCCAACTCTCTCGGATGCTCAACCTCACTGACCGGCAAGTTAAAATCTGGTTCCAGAATCGCAGGATGAAAGAAAAGAAACTGAACAGAGACCGTCTGCAGTATTTCACTGGAAACCCTTTATTTTGAGAGCTCCAGGAAGCGCCCCCTCCCCCGAGCCCCACTCATCCACCCTCCTCCCCACCAGCCTGCCCTCCGCAGGCCCAATGTCCTTGGGTTTAATGACGCCTCTTCTCTGTGGAACTTCACGATTACTTCTCACGGCCAACTCAAGACCTCCCAGCGACCACTTCAGCCTGCGGACCAGGACTTGGCCCAGCGGATCCTAATAAGGGGAAAATGGTAAATGCAAACATCCCTTTACAATTTTACCGCCAATGTGCTGTTGTTTCCCCTCCCCACCCCCACCTTCAGTCCTCTTGGGGACCGGGCGGGATCTGTAGGGAGTTAGGCCAGGGGGCTAGTAGGCGCTGGTGTTTTGTTCTGAGCTTAGGATATCCCTTCCTTCCCCCTCCCTGAAGGCAGATTATTTAAACTCTGGGAAATGTACTTTTGGTCTGTCATATTAAGGCACGAGTCACTGTCCTTTTGTGTGTGAATAAATGGTTTCTAGTAAAATGGAGGTTACAGCTTCAATACACTGTATGAATTTTCCTCTTTAAAGTTTAGGAGATCTTAGTGGCCAGAATCTTCTCTCTCCTATGCAACTGAAAAATCGAGTGAAATACTTTTTAATTTCTCTAAAATAGGAGTTGCTCTCTTGCACTCCTGGGATCATTGGTTTTAAAAATCTTATTAGTGATAAATTTCTGAATTGATGTGACCCAGCCATGCTGGTGCTGTCCTCCTCAGGCAATGAGGCTAGAGCAACAGGAACTTAAGAAGTGAATTCCCACCCCCACCCCTAGTGAACTTGGAATTTCTGAAAAGAGAAAACAAAATTTAAAAACTGGTTAGAAAACTCAAGCTCTCTTAATGAGGTGACAAGGAGCCAGGGTTTATTAAAGAAAAGAAAACAAACAAACAAAAACAAAATTAGAACTCTTTAAGAGGCCGGGGTTGGTAAAATGAAGTTTAATGAGTGGAGATGGTTTGGGTTCTTGCTAGTGTCATAGTGGGCCTGGAACAGGGAATGTAAGCCCCCCTCACTGGACTAGGTCCAGGGGCTGCAGACCTGTATCTTGGTGCATTTATCACTTTAAGTTAAAGAATGTGGTGAGGGCTGCATTGCACTTTATGTTGCAGGGCCAGGCCAGGCTGTTTACAAAACCTTGAACTGTCTAGACAACACCATAAAAGCCAAAGTTCTAAACAGCTTAATTGGGTTATATTATACACCTTCTGGTGGGCCCAAAAGAGATTTCCGCAATGTGCAATAAACTGGAGAAGTGAGAAAAGCTTCTCTTTTCTCTGAAAAGAGTAAAATGAATCTTATGACTCTTAACCTCTCATAAGCCCAAAGTCAAAATATAAATCCATAAGTTGCACAGCACCTTATGCATCTTCTGAGGCTGCATGCATTTATAATGTAAGAATTTTTAATTGCTAAGGCTCTTCAGGGCAGGGGAAAGGAAAAACATAAGTGCATAAGTGTATGCCTTTGAACTTCCAAAATGTCAAGGTCATCACCTTTAACCTCTCTGAATAATTAGGCGCCTTAAGGTTCTTCTGTGATTTTCCACTGCCACCCACTCTCATACATACATGCTTACACATCCAGACTCATGCACACATAAATGACCACACAGAATCATGTTGGGGGCTCTCCATAAATCTAAGAAAATTTCTAATTTCAGGATCAATAACCTTAATTTCCCTCCAAACATTTGAGCAATTCGGTAGCGATTGACTTCTTGTTTGAAAATACTGGGTAGATTAAAATGCTTATTAGCTCTCACTCCATCTAGGATGTGCTGGGATGTTTTTGGGGGGAGATCTTAGGAGATAGTTCCCTTTGCTCTAAGGAAGAACCATAGTATTAAAAGCAGGGAGGGATTTGAAAAAGTAAGTCCTGTTCAGACTTACACCTTTGAAAGCAATTTGCCACGCATCAAATAAATTATGGAACTTTCTAAGCTATGGAACAAAAGAAAATACATTTGTATTGTCTTTAAAAGCCTCCCTCAATCTTTGATGAAAGATGCAATTAGAAACAAGGGGCACAAATGATTTCGTTGGGAAGGGGATTCCTTTGTTTAAAATTCTGGGAATCAGTTAAAATGAGAATGCCTTATTAGTATGATCGTCCTAGGAGCTTAACATTAGTTTATTTTTCTCTCTCCATCTGTTTGTTTGTTTGTTTAAAAAAAAACTGCATCTAAATGTAGCAAGTTTGTGCGCCATCCACCATAGGCAAGCCAAATCGGAGAGATACCTTTTCACGTTTGCAGGGGCCTGGACAGCCACACGAGGGCGCGCTCACGTTCCAGAAGCCGCATTTGGCGGAGAGGCTGCGGTACCTTAACTGTCCAATACTAGATTCCAATAGGCGATCTTGGCCGGTTAGAAACAGGCGGCAGCTAAGGTGTTTTGCTATTTGTTCTAAGCAGCTCAAGAATATAAGAAGTTATATCGAGACAGAGCAAAGGAGACAACTAAATTCCTGAAACAGGAGATTGCCTAATCGTTGTCCCTTTGAAGATAAATCTGTTGCAAATAAGACCTTAGTATAATCTTATGGTGTCTAGGACAGATTTTTAAAAGACAAATATAGGTATTTTAAATACGTTGTAGTCGCTGAGAGTTTATTAAATTAGCGAAAATCAATATTCTTGTTGGTTTGTGTGTGGAAATCGATGTTGAGGATCGGATCCTTCCTTCCCACCTCTCCAAAACCACATGCGGTCTTGTGAGCTCTCAGATTGCTGGGATGATGAAAAGTCTTTTGTTTAAGACAGATTAGGGCTTCAGCAATTTAGCTGAGTGTGTACTTAGAAAAAAATAAGACGCCTTGAGGACCGAGGTGGGAGGGTGTCTTCTGGGCTAGGGAGGCCCGAGGCGTGCCTGGCACGGGGTTACTCCTGGCGACCGCAGGCACGGAGTTGGAGTTCCGCGCCGTGCTGGGATGACGCGACTGCAGGAGGCAGCGGGCTTTCTCTGGAAAATGTTTATACTTCAAGGCGTTGTGGGATGGGAACATATTTGAAGTAAAAGGCTGTTGGGTTTGGCAGAACCAGAGCCACCTTTCCAAGTAGCCTGTCGGCATTGAGGTGTGCGGCTTGATTTTGGCAGGGCTCTCAGAAGCAGTTAATACGCTGCATGCCCTCCCAGCCAAGCCAAGCCCCTAACGTTGGGGAGTGCCTGTATCCCTGTTCCGGGATACAAAAGGGCGAGGACTGGACTGCAGGATGTGGGCAGCTCTAAGGGAGGATGGCTGTCCTCTTTCCCACCCCCCTCCCGAAGTTCATTGTGAAGAGCTTGCAGCCCTGAGAATTAAGGCAGTCCTTGTTGTCCGCGGTCTGCCTCCTGCCTTCCAAGCGCTGGACCTAAGACTCTGGGACCCGCCTGTCCCTTGCTCCTCCCGCTTCGGGGAGCTGGCATTGGCTTTCCCGGAGGCTGGGGCGCCATGACTCCCCAGCGAGGCGCCAGGGAGAGGCGTGGGTGTCCCTAGTGGGTATCCCGGGCCCCGACTGTTTGGCCGCCGGCCCAGCTAAGCTATTGTGAAGCGACCTTTTCTGGGGCTTAACCCGAACTTCAGTCTGCATGGGGTGAGAAGTCTGTCCCCAAATGTCGTTGTGTTCCTGGGTAGGCGGCCCTAGCAATCGGGCATCTGACTGTGTGTGTGGGGGGGGGCGGTGGCTTTGGCTGGCAGCCGCCAGTGAACCAGGACTGTTCAGCGATCAGCAAGCAGCTCCTTTCCTCTGGGCAGCACCCAACATGGGCCTGGCATGGACCAGAGCCTCTGAGGGCTGAAGACCTCCTCCTCCCGGACTGTTCAGGACTGTTCAGAACGTGTTGAGGTTCACGGAGGTGACCCTGGATGCTGAAGCACCAAGGTCTCAATTCTAATGTGGAGGGAAAATGAGCGAAGTAGGAGTCTTTTGTGTGTACAGAGACAGATTCTCAGGCCCCCTGCCCTTTTGCAGGTCTAGATGGACCCCTTCTCTAGTTGGTGGTGGCCTCTCCACTTGCCCCCTAGATTTCTTTTCACCTTGGCCAGGTGGTGCACAGTGCTACACTGGAGGGGCACCCTGGGGAGGCGTTGTTTAACCTGTCCCCATTCGCTCAGTTCCCAAAATGACATTGCCTAGAGGCCACTCAGGACTAATTCTGGGCAACTCTAGGAACCCCCACTCTCTCAGGCTCAGGGCTCCCCCTCTTCTTCCTAGACACTGAAGACTGCAGATGCAAGCCACTTATTATTATTATTAGAAATGCTAATTTCTTGCTAAGGCCACCCCCCCAAGGAACTGTGCCAGGGAGAAGGATATCTTGGTACAAATATTAGTATTCACCTCTTTATGATGTAATATTGCTTCATTTTTAATGGTAACTGCCCCAACTGATCTAAACATGATCAAAATCAGCAACTACATTAACACTCTAAGCAAAATAAAGGTTGGTCTTTAAAGCCACTGCCTTTTAATTCCATTTGCTTCAACTCATCCTTAAGTCTTTACATATTTTTCTATCCTTCCCGTCCAGATCTTTCTCTTATGTTATTCCCTTTTCTTTATTTTAATGATAAAAATCTCTTAAATATAATTGTCCTTCGGCCCAAGGAACTGGTCTGAAGGCAGACACTTGATAGAGAAAAAAATAGAATTTTTGAGCATGGATTAAAAACTCTGATATACATTTTTTCCCTATGAGTGAAGACTTACTTAAAATCAAAGTCAATGTAGGTGACTTTGAGCTTGAAACCACAGGGAACTGAAATGAAAACACTCCCAAATGCAGAAAGCAGCTCCTGCCTGTCCTGTTTCACTGAAGACCTACCCGCTCTACAAGGAATTGCTTGTTTTTAGCCTGGATTTTTTTCTTCCTGTATAAATAAAGATTATGAAAAGGCATTTGATGGGCATAAAATTCCCGATTAGATTGAACAGTCTTGACTTTCTAAAGATAGGGAAAATTGGACAACCGAATTTCAGGCAATTCTCCTTACCCAGATGCAAAGGCACACAAGGCTGGAGCGCCAAGCTGGCTGGCGACAGGGCGCCTGCAGCAAGCAAGTGTAGCTAGCGGGCACTTTGTTCAGCTCTGGGCACTGTAAGCTGCAGCTCAGATTAAGGTCTCCATAATGTGAGAAAGACAATTTTGGGTTGCTGATAATTTGCTGTTAGTTTTGGACAGAATCTTAGCAACCTAAAGCCCGATGTTATTTTTCTCCTCCTTCCTCAACTCCTATCCCCAGGCTTAAAAATAGCCACCTCTGTGAAAAGGTAAAGTTTAAACCTTCGCCTAAGCCAGGGTGCTGAAGCCCCGAGCAGTTAGAGGCGCCAGGCTTTTAACCTGACAATGATGTTGTATTTGAACAGCTGCGTAAAGGTTTAAAGGGTCTGTCTCATTGCCACCGCGGAGTTTTTTAAAAGGGGTTATTGTTTGGGCGAGGGCACTGAGAGGGGACAGGCAAATCGGTCCCAAAGCCGAAAATAATGTTCAAGCCTGTTTTCACCAGGCCAGGGGAAATTCTTTTTGGGGAGGGGGGACAAAAGCCTTGTTGGAAAAGGTTTTTGTGAAAGAGCAGGCGGGCTACTAGATCCCCCAGAATGCTGAGGTGCTTTAATGAGCATTGGACCCCAAAGAAATTTTCTGCTGAGGCGGAAGCCGGATTTACCCACAAGGTCAGTCTCTGGGCCTGAAATCCAAGGCCAGCCTATGCCTGGGTGAGTGTGGGGGAAAGAACAAGGATGCCTTTCGGTTCAGAGAACTGGTTCATGGTCAGAGTTTCCTGGGCGCATTACTTTTTTGGTTGCCAGGATGGGGATCCGGCAGGCGGAAGGATGGCTCCCTTGTGCTGGCAGGGCCCCTCACCCGGAGAAAGTCTTTGGAAATCAAGGTTAAAGCTCCCTGCTGCTGTCCGAGGCCAGGGTTTCCGCAAGGCGGCTCACCCGCCTGCAACCAGAGGAGGGAGGAAGTTGTTCAAGTTTCTCATAAAACTCTGAGTTTCCATGCTGGTAGTGGTCGGTGGTTGTTCTTTAATGAGCTAGACCACAACCCTAGACCATATCCTCTTTATAGAATTTTCTCTCACCAGAGGAAACAGAGGACTAAGATTCCCCCATCTGCTCCCTCTCTTACCCAATCAAAACCTTGTCAAATAATTTTAGGGATTGTCCAAAACTATAAAACTCAACTTTTGACACAAAAGTATAGCTTTAAATACTTGACAATTTGTGTTAAAACAAAAATTGACCTTCTTGGTTAGTAGTGAAGGCAAAAAATCAATAGTATAATTTTCAATAATTCATAAAGCAAACGCCATTATGCTAAATCTTAACTATTAATCTTATCCTTTACAAAGTCTCGATTGATTTGTTAATAAAATATCTTCCCGTGTGTGGCAACAGCGGGTATAACTCTTTAAAAACCTTCAGAAGCAAGAAAATTACCAAGTAGCTCAAGAATGTAGATGAGAATTTTATTGATCGCCCTGATTCTTCTTAATATGTATTAATAAATTCCACAACCTTTTGTACCTTGCGCTTGTCAGAAACCGATGCTTTTACAAAATCCATAAAAGGAAAACATATTTTTCTTTGCAGAATAACCAAATGACACCTTTGCTTTTCTCACTCTCCTCCCTGGCCCAGTCACTTTCTAAAACTTCTGAAGTCTGAGGGTCAGCGTTTTCCCCTTTCCTTTTAACAGTTTTTTCTTTCTCCCTTCCTTCCTCTCTGCCTTCTATTATCAGGGTTTGGGAGGAAGGAAATCTCCATTTAGTTCTCCCGCTGGGAGCCGGTGGAAAGCTCGGGAGGATCGGGAAGGCTGGCCAGGGACTCTATCTAGGCTGAAAGCTCTCAGCGGCCCGGCCCTTCAAAGGTCTGGGTGTGGTTCCTCCGAAAACCGAAGGCTCCCGCAGCTAGCTGGGGCGCGGAGGGGCTGGCGCTGGGGCGGGAAGGCTGAGGGAGAGGACAACGCCGGGGGCCGGGCTCATCCTTAGGGCTCCGAGGCCGGTCAGCTGCGTGGCCTCTCAGACCTTTTCGCCTCCGCTTCCAGGGACACGTTGGCTGCATCTTTGCACGCGGGATCTTTCCTTTGGACCCCTGGAGTAGGATGTCTCAAGACCATGGTAATAGGATTTACCCTCCCGGGTTGCCGGACACTAAATTAACCAGCCGCGCCCCAACCCCCTGCTCCCGGACCCGGCCCTCTTGGGCGCGTTTCTGCCAGGGTGTGTGCGCAGGAATATGCTTCTGTGTGCTGGCGCTACGGTGCTCCAGCTGCCCTCCCGCGCCTGTCCTCCCCGAGTTCCCTCCGACCAAGCCTTTCCTTCCGCCGGCGGGGCGCGGTGGCCGAGGCGTGGACTCGAGTGGGGCAGGAAAGCCGAGCGAGCCACCGGGAGGCGGGGAGGCAGGCGGGCGGGCAGCGGAGAGCTCTGGGCCGGTCTTCTCCAGCGCGCACTATCGCAGGCGCGTAGTAGATGTCGCTGTTGTCCATGCTTACGCGGCCGGCTGGCCGGGCTCTGGAGCACGTGACCTGCAAGGAGGCTGCGGCTCAAGGCCATTTTCAAATCTCATTGGCTTGGTTGTCATGTGGTCGGCAGAGGCATCCACAATTACACGGGGAATGTTTTCCTAGAGATGTCAGCCTACAAAGGACACAATCTCTCTTCTTCAAATTCCTCCCCAAAATGTCCTTTCCCAACAGCTCTCCTGCTGCTAATACTTTTTTAGTAGATTCCTTGATCAGTGCCTGCAGGAGTGACAGTTTTTATTCGAGCAGCGCCAGCATGTACATGCCACCACCTAGCGCAGACATGGGGACTTATGGAATGCAAACCTGTGGACTGCTCCCGTCTCTGGCCAAAAGAGAAGTGAACCACCAAAATATGGGTATGAATGTGCATCCTTATATACCTCAAGTAGACAGTTGGACAGACCCGAACAGATCTTGTCGAATAGAGCAACCTGTTACACAGCAAGTCCCCACTTGCTCTTTCACCACCAACATTAAAGAAGAATCCAATTGCTGCATGTATTCTGATAAGCGCAACAAACTCATTTCTGCCGAGGTCCCTTCGTACCAGAGGCTGGTCCCCGAGTCCTGTCCCGTTGAGAACCCCGAGGTTCCTGTCCCTGGATATTTTAGACTGAGTCAGACCTACGCCACCGGGAAAACCCAAGAGTACAATAACAGCCCCGAAGGCAGCTCCACTGTCATGCTCCAGCTCAACCCTCGTGGCGCGGCCAAGCCGCAGCTTTCAGCTGCCCAGCTGCAGATGGAAAAGAAGATGAATGAGACCGCGAGCGGCCAGGAGCCCACCAAAGTCTCCCAGGTGGAGAGCCCTGAGGCCAAAGGCGGCCTTCCTGAAGAAAGGAGCTGCTTGGCTGAGGTCTCGGTGTCCAGTCCTGAAGTGCAAGAGAAGGAAAGCAAAGGTCGGTATGAACAGAGTTGCCACCCCAGCCGGACGCGCAGTCCGGGAACCCAGCGGAAAGGGAGCGCTTGGGTGCCCAGCGCAGAGCCCAGGCAGCTAGCCGGTTACCCGACTTGGCAGGTGCTGCTCCCGCCGGGCCTTTATAGGGGAGATCTCAGCTTTCAGATGGTCCTTGCTTTTCTTCTGCTGCCCGGGCCCTCTGGGCCAGTCCTGGCCCCACGCTGATGGCGCCTGGGCAGAGGAAAGGCTTGCCGGGTTTGTTTTTCCTGAGCTAGACCTGAAACGCAACAAAAGAGGCAAAGGAGACCTGCGGCTGGTAAACAGGGCCCCAGAGTCTCCTTTTTCCAGCTCATATTTGTTGTCCTATTTTTGCTTTGCACCCAGTGATCATTTTAAGTCAGTACAAGGCACCTTGTTTGTGTTCAAGTGTATGCACCCCGCATCCTGCGAGCTTGGGGGCTCCTAGGGTAAGGAGATGGCTGGAGCAGTTGGTGCTTGGGTGAAAGAACAGGGCTTTCTGCATTTGCCTGGCTAGGTAACCTTGGCTTTGTCTGGAAAAAGTGCTGCAGGCTTTGCAATCTGTCTACAAAGAGGGCAAAGGCGAAGGGGGAAGAACAGAACCGCATTGCCCACTTCGCAGGGCCAGCCCTAGAATTATATTAGGGCAAAGAGCTGGAGATTTGGGTATTTGAGGAGGAATCCTACCCCATGAGCCTCTCTCCTAGTGTCCAGATGTGGGCCACACTGCTGGTTACATTTCTGGGAGAATGCTTTTGTATGGGAGCAAGAACGCATGAGAATTCAGGAAATTCTGGGGTGAATGCATCAATGCCCATGTAGAGTAGAGAAGGTATCCTTGCTCCCTCATTTATCTTTAGCAAATAGGCACCTAAAAACCCGGCTATGGGGCTCCCTGCCTGCCTAGGAGAGGTGCGGAAGAAGCACAAACCTGGAGACCTGAGACAGCAATGGGGGTTGGAAGGTTTGCTCAGTTGTGGCTTCTTTCATTCCTGCTCAGTGATGAGTTGATAACTGTGAGTGAGATACTGGAAAGTTTACTTTTATACTAACGTTTTGTGTGAGTCAAAAGTTGTGTGTTTGTGTGTATGTGTGTGTGTGTGTGTGTGTGTGTGTGTGTGTGTATGAGATAGATAGAGAGAAAGAGAGAGAGAGAGAGAGACCACTAATGCAGAGTATCTTCCCATTGTGTCACTTTGGGCTTTTAGCTTTAATTTGACATCAATTTAAAATCCCTTCCAGGGTCCATCTCTGTGAGTAATGCTCAATACCAGCATTGCCCAAAGCTGCCTGCCTACCAGCAGGGTCATGTCCAAGGGTATATTTGAAAAGAGAGAGAGAGAGGGAGAGAGAGAGAAAACTGCTTGATTTTTTTCTTCTTCCTTTAATTTTGTTAGAGGAAATCAAGTCTGATACTCCAACCAGCAATTGGCTCACTGCAAAGAGTGGCAGAAAGAAGAGGTGCCCTTACACTAAGCACCAAACCCTGGAATTAGAAAAAGAGTTCTTGTTCAATATGTACCTCACCCGCGAGCGCCGCCTAGAGATCAGTAAGAGCGTTAACCTCACCGACAGGCAGGTCAAGATTTGGTTTCAAAACCGCCGAATGAAACTCAAGAAGATGAGCAGAGAGAATCGGATCCGAGAACTGACCGCCAACCTCACCTTTTCTTAGGTCCGAGGCCGGTGGGAGGCCAGGATCAGAGAGGGGGCACCGCGTTCCAGAGCCCAGTGCTGGAGGACTGGGAAGGTGGAAACAAAACCTTCATTGCTCTTTGTTTTTTGTTTTGTTTTCCTGCTAGAATGTGACTTTGGGGTCATTCTGTTCGTGCTGCAAGTGATCTGTAATCCTTGAGTATATATATATATATATATATACATATATATATTAAAAAACTTAGCACGTGTAATTTATTATTTTTTCATCATAATGCAGGGTAACTATTACTGCGCATTTTCATTTGGGTCTTAACTTATTGGAACTGTAGAGCATCCATCTAACCATCCATCCATCCATCCATCCATCCAGCAATGTGACTTTTTCATGTTTTTCTTAACACAAAGTTCTCTGTGTGTGATTAATCCATGAACTAATGGCATTTTGAACACATCCAGTACTTTTTACATTACATATATATATATATTTAACAAAGATTAAGAAAATCCACAAGCTTTGGGGGAGGGGACTAAAAAAGCACATTACAATGTATCTTTTCACAAATGAATTTAGCAGTTGTCCTTGGTGAGATGGAATATTGACAACTTACGCCTTGTAGCCTTTCCCTTGTGGTGCATCTGTGGTTTGGTAGAAGTACAACAGCAACCTGTCCTTTCTGTGCATGTTCTGGTCGCATGTATAATGCAATAAATTCTGGAAACAAGTTTGCTCCCTCTGCTTTCTGAATGGAAAAATATAGTGGAAATGAAAGCCTTTGGGGAGGTTCTCTTTTGGTTAAACCGTGTCTGGGGCAGTAGGATTGGGCAGTGACAGAAGCAGAAGAGAGATAGGAGAGAAAAACTCAAGGAGGCCTAGGGGGCTGGAATTTGGCAGGGATGGGGGGAAGAGGAGTGATAATCACTTGGTTGCGCATTTTTCAAAAATGGGAAAAGGGAGTCTTCTCTCCTTTCCCAGTTCCCAATCATAGTAATATAATTGACTCTCAATGGATGTGAGCTTTCCTGTTGCCCAAACCTGGTAAGTAAGCTTGTGCCACAAGTTGCTTTTTCCTCTCAGCTGCTCATTTGTGTGTGTGTGTGTGTGTGTGTGAGAGAGAGAGAGAGAGAAGAGAGAGAGAGAGAGAGTGTGTGTTTTCTGTTTGGGTTTGGTTATGTTATTTTTAATGGTTTCAGTGAGATCTTGGCGATTTCTGACTGAACAGCCATTCTCAGGGTAGGTTGAAAATAGTCTTGCCCACCTAGAAGGTCCACCTACGCCTCCATTACAGGAGCAGGACAAGCAGCATTGGATCCAGATCCCCCCTTACTCATTCCCACTTATATCTCAAGTGCAGGACGACCAGGCCCAAGCGAAGCTAATAATGGATGAGTTTTCCCATCCCACTTTCCTTGTAGAAAGATTTTATGCTTAATCATTATCTTTTAGTGGCTCATATGAAAAATTTTAAAGGAAGAAATGAAAAGATTCTCTCTAGCCAAACCTCCCACTATTTAATTACAAAATACAGTTGGAACCACTGTAAGAAGCAAGAATATATAGAAAAGGTGACTGAAAGTGAACGTGACTTCCCACAAAGTCCAAAGTTCCTTTTACAGCTATGGCTTGGGAAATTCCCACTAGTTTCTGTAGAATCCACACCAAAGAGCCCAGATTTATCTAGTCCTGCCAGAGAAAAGGGAGGAGAAACTTTTCCGGGTAAAACTAACAGAAAATTCGTTGCACCAGGTCCTGGCTGCAGTTTCAGAGAGTAATAGATTAAAGGAGTTTCACAAAACAACAAGTCCTTTTTATCCATCCCCCCCCTTATTTTTCCTCTAAGAATAATCTATTTGGGAGCTCTGAGACTGGAGCCCTCAATCAGAAAGTCTTTGGGACACTCAATATTTACTCAGTTTTAAACTTCCTCCCCCAGACCAGGAACCATCCCAAGTTCCCAGACAGAACTCTTTAGGAATCATTTCCTGGGGATGGAAGAAGGAGGGATCTAAATCTATGCTAGATTGGGAACACTGGAATAAATTTGTCCCGGATTTACATTGGTTGGGGAAAAGATGGAGTGTAATTTTAACTTCCCCTTTCTTGCAGCGATGTGGGGAGCGCCATTAGCCGATAGGTGGTCAAGTCATGGAGGAAAACCTGTGTTACAGGAAAGGGAAGTCCCTCTGGAACAAAATCAGAAAGCCATTGGCAAAGACAATCAATCAGGCCATAAATAGCTATTTGCCCTCTTTCTTTCCGGATCTGGAGGTGGGCTGGAGTCCTCCAAGGGTGCGCTGGGCAACTTTGTAGAGTGAGGAATATGCCCTCCACCGTCAGCGGCACCGGTGCTGCTTTTGTCTGGACTCCAGCCAGGCTTCTAAGGCTTTGTACCATGGATTTGGGAGTGACAATGGGCATTTCTCTCAGATTCAAGGCTGCCCAGCCTTAACTCTGGAAAAAGAAAAGAAGAGAGAGAGAGAGAGAGAGAGAGAGAGAATAAAACCATTGGATAGGGAAAGGAATGGCCCAAGAATCTGGCCCTTCGGCTTTTTCACAAATCTCGTGAATCCACTTGGTGGTCTCTTAGTGCGAAAGGCTCCAAAGCCCAGGTCTGGGAGACGAGGTTCCTGCAGGCCTCACTGCAGCTGGGACAGGGCGGCGGGTGGGAGCGGGTTGAGCTAGCATTTGGGTTCTTCCCTCTGTGGCGTGTTCTCTTCCAGGGCCTTTCCAGCAGCCCGGGAGAAGAGGAGGCACCCTGGCTGACTGCGCGGTGCAGACCCCACCGTCGGCCCTTCCGAGGGCAGACAGAAGTCCCCATCACTGCCACCGCCGACGCCGAGCCCTGCTGGGCCTGTCCGCCAGCCGGGCCGCCTCAACTCACCTCTCAGGCCTCGGCGTGTGCCTAGCCTCACGTCGAGGCTGTGTGTGGCTGTGCGGGCGTGTGAATGTGGTAGGGGGAGGGGGCGCTCCGAGCTGCTCCATCCGTCCGTTTTATTAGGGACACATTAATCTATAATCAAATACACCTCATAAAATTTTTATTGAAAGGCATAATATCATTACAGAGGTCTTCCACCTGTTTTAAACAACACGACAAGCTGTGAGAGAGCGTGTGTGTGTGTGTGTGTGTGTGTGTGTGTGTGTGTGTGTGTGTTGGGAGGGGGTGGGTTGAGGTAGAGAGAGAAACAAGGGGAGAACAACTCCCCTTGGGCGCCAGGGGGCCGCCCTTAAGGCCCGCCTGTCTCTGGCTGCTCAGGGCTCTGGCTAAGTACTAGGTGCGCACTAGACCCACGGCCCTCGGCCCCCAGCCCAAGAGCTGGGGAGCCCGAGCCTTGGTCGAGCCTGCAGGACCTAGAGTGGCAAGAGGAAACGAACAAATAGTCCCCAGCGCCTCCTCTGGCCGCTGATGGGCTTGTGGTCCTAGCCACCGCCCGGCGGGCGGGCCGGGCCGGGCCGGGCCACTCGCAGCGGGCTCTCATACCTGGGCCTACAGACTCTAATTACCGCGCTTATGTTGATGATTTTTTTTTTTTAAATCACAGCAGCCCCCAGTTTAGCGGACTGATTTACTCCCGGTATTGGTAAATATGATCACGTGGGCCATGCGACCAATGGTGAAGGCGGCAGCTTGCGAACTAGTCGGCGGCTCGGGCGCCGGCGGGGAGCGGCTCGGCGGCGGGCAGTGTAACCTTGGGTGGGAGCGCGCGGCGCCTCAAAATGTCTTCCAGTGGCACCCTCAGCAACTACTACGTGGACTCGCTCATAGGCCATGAGGGCGATGAGGTGTTCGCGGCGCGCTTCGGGCCACCGGGGCCAGGCGCTCAGGGCCGGCCTGCAGGTGTGGCCGATAGCCCGGCAGGCGCTGCCGCCGAGTTCGCCTCGTGTAGTTTTGCCCCCAAATCGGCCGTGTTCTCCACCTCGTGGTCCGCGGTGCCCGCCCAGCCCCCGGCGGCGGCAGCGATGAGCGGCCTCTACCACCCGTACGTGCCCCCGCCGCCCCTTGCCGCTGCCGCCGCCTCCGAGCCCGGCCGCTACGTGCGCTCCTGGATGGAGCCACTGCCCGGCTTTCCCGGTGGCGCGGGCGGTGGTGGTGGCGGAGGCGGCGCCCCGGGCCCTGGTCCCAGCCCCGGCCCCGGTGGCCCAGCCAACGGGCGCCACTACGGGATTAAGCCTGAAACCGGAGCGGCTCCAGCCCCCGCCGCAGCCTCCACCTCCTCCTCCTCCACTTCCTCGTCCTCCTCCTCCAAACGGACTGAGTGCTCTGCGGCCCGAGAGTCCCAGGGGAACGGCGGCACCGAATTCTCGTGCAACTCCTTCCTGCGGGACAAAGCTGCAGCTGCGGCAGGGGGAACCGGGCCCGGGGCAGGGATCCGGGCTGGGCCTGGGGCAGGCGGCTCGTCCGAGCCCTCGGCTTGCAGTGATCACTCGAGCCCGAGCTGCCCGCTGAAGGAGGAGGAGAAGCAGCATCCGCAGCCGCCGCAGCAGCAACTTGACCCAAGTAAGTGCAAAAGAAATTGCCCTCTGATTTATTGCTGAAACCTGTAAGCTCCAATGTGCAAAACTGATAGTTTTACTAACCTATAAAAACGTCTAGACGCCTACCCATGCCTAGGCGAGCAACACGCATCCATAAAAAAAGCTTCCCATAACCACCTACCCTGGGCGCACGGTTTGTACGGTAAACAGCGCGGGCATTAAGGCTTTTTATGATAATTCCCCCCAAGTTGTGAAAAGCGGCCATCCTCGGTGAAATTAATTTAACGACCTCTCTTCCCCACCCTGTCGTCTCTCTGCCTCCCCTCCGCCCCTTGCTCTCCTGTAAACCCCCTCTTTCTAGACAACCCCGCAGCGAACTGGATTCACGCTCGCTCCACCCGGAAAAAGCGCTGTCCCTACACCAAATACCAGACGCTTGAGCTAGAGAAGGAATTCCTCTTCAACATGTACCTCACTCGGGACCGGCGCTACGAGGTGGCCAGGATTCTGAACCTCACAGAAAGACAGGTCAAAATCTGGTTCCAGAACCGTAGAATGAAAATGAAAAAGATGAGCAAGGAGAAATGCCCAAAAGGAGACTGACCCAGCTCGGTGCCGGCAGGATCGCTTAAAGGCAGCGGGTTTTTTTTTTCTTTGTGGGTGCTTAATTTCCAGAAACTGTCCAGCGATTCAGACTTTTTTTTTTGGTAGAAGTGACTGTGTGGTTGGTATCTGTGAGGTATTTGGGGAACTCTGTGTTTGCTCGCTTCAGTGTTGGAGAAACCAAGTGGCTTTGGGGTTTCACCTATCCCACTCCCTCCCTTTCCTAGGAAATGCTATATTTTGTGAGTGCACGCTGGCTTGAGGAGCCCTCTCCTGTGTAAATGTCCCCCATGTTTCTGAAAAGTGCTGTAGCTTAGATCCCGCAGCGCTCCCCAAACAGGGCCAAGCGCGCGCTCCAGTCCCGAGAAGCTGAAGGCAGAGTAAGACACTGGACAACCCCGCCACTGGCCAAGGCCTGGGCCTGGTCTGTTGGGTCGCCCACCAGGTTTGGAAAGCCTTCCTTCATTGGGGATCCCTCGGCTCTCAACAAGACCATGAGTTAGGCCTAGACACAAGCCCAGGACCTCTGGGAGTTTGTTCTCAGTGTTTTGGAGCAGTTACTCTTCCGGGGAAGGCTGGGCTCGGCTTGCGTGGGCGGCCTCGGGTTGGGGCCCTCCGAGTTCCTGCCAGAGGACCAGTTGTAAATGTTAATGCTTCCTACCAATAAATTCTAACCTGATCAAATGCAGCCCAGACGCTGGCCCTGAACTTTGTGTGCCTTCTCTGTCTTTCTGCAAAATATCACCCTTACCAGACTTCTCCATCCTTGGGAGACATTGCTAAATGATTGGGGGCCCTTCCACCTGGCAGGTCTCTCTGATGTTCCTCTGAACTTCTTTTGTGTGGGCTGACCTGGCCTAGAGTGCATCCCAGGGAGTTCTTGGCTTTTGGTGCCAGCGTTTCCATGATCTCTGAGCTGTGGGCCCAGTTGTCAGCATCGCAGCAGCATACCCAGAGGAGCCAGCGGCCCCAGGAACTAAACACTCTTTTGCTAAGGTTTTGACACATCCCACCTCTAGCCCAGGAAGCCTCAGCCACCGATCCGGTCTCCAAACAAGGGAAAGACCAACTCTGCAGTCTGGAATAACTCCCCCAGCTAAGCGGGGCAGGCTGGCTCCGGGAGGTCCAAGCTAGTTTAGCTGTGAGCTTCCGCCCCTCCCTACAGGAGCCCCAAAGTGACCTTAGCGGATCAAAACGGTCAAGGAACTCTTCCCGGCCTCCCTCATTCTGCCGCCCTCTTCCCTCCACCCAGCTTCTGTGTATGTTTAGTCCCCAGATTGGCCCTCTGAGGTCCACATTCAGAGGCTAAAATGAAGGTCATTGTAAGTGAGGGTTCAGACGGAGCACAGCCTTTGCAGGCCCTAGACGAGGCGGCGGCGCCTGGTGGCCTAGGCTGGGCGGAAGGCGGGGGCGGTAGCAGAGATCTTGGGGATCCGGATGAAAGAGGGGACTCGAAGAAAAAGCAGAGGGGGGCTGGGAGAGAAAGCCAAGGCCCAGATCCGGCAGAAGGTGCTGCGTACTCTCCGCCCCTGCAGCCAGCCCATACCTAGAGCTCTTTGAAAACAGGAAGAGCCAAGGTGTCATAAAGCCATCCAGCCGGCGAGACGTCTGGAGGTAATGAGTTTACGACAGGCCCGGCGCTTTGCTTTGAAACCATCTCATTTTGATGTTTGTGAGAGGAAAGGAAAAATGCAGACAAATCTGGGTCTTAAAATCTGGACAATAAAATATAAACAAGACTGCGTTGAACCAAGAAGGCAGGGGCTTGGGAGCCCCGGGTGAGGTGTGAACACCTAGGAAATAAAAATGAGAGGTAGGAAGGAGGTAGGTAGGAAGGTGATATATTTCTGAATTTTAAAATGGGTTGAGCATTAGAAGTACCTTATGTCGACTGGCTCTTTATAATATTTTGATATGGCCACAGTCTAACTGGTTCTTTAAAACAACGAAACAAAGCAAAACAACACAGTACCCTGTCACTTGAGCATAGGAAGGTTAGTGATCTAGAGTTATTTACTCAAGTAAAAGTCTCCAGAAGTATATGTAGTCTGTGGGATAAGATGAAGTTACATGCCTCTTCAAAAAAAAAAAAAAAAGAAAGAAAAGAAAAGAAAGAAAGAAAAAGAAAAAAAATCTGGTCCTTCACTCCATTCACTACAAATTTCAGGGCAAAAATATTGGAATTTATATCTGTGCACTTATCAAAAATACAGTTGTTACACCTGAACTGGCAGAAAAGCATTTTTGAAAATGAGAAAAAAAGGTTAATCTAGCAGGAAACACCTACGCTGATTTAATAGTTTTGACTTTTAAAAAATTTCAAGTGAAATGTTTGGTCAATTTGGGTCTATCTGTGTATTTCATTATAAAATTTTAAAATCACATTATGGTCCATAGAATTTCAAAGAAACACAAGGCCAACCCAGACTTTCCAAACAGCCATTCAGAAATCCAACACAAAGCTTTCAGTTTGGCCTCACTCCTCCCAAACTGCCCAGCTAAATGTGCCCAAAACATCAAACTTAGAAAGTTAAAATAGCAAATATTCATGATTTGATGCTAAAAGTAACAGCTTTAATAGAAAAACAACAATGCTTGACTTCTATAATTTCTTAGTTGTTGAAGGGCTTGATTCCTTTTGGAGGAAAAAGCTTCTCGGAAATTGATATTTTAAAAGTTGATTTTTGTTCAATCTAGCCTGTCCTATTAATTGTGCTTAAAAGACACAGCTGGGCCATTACAGAATGGAGACCTATGGTGTCTGCAAAAGAAGGCCTGGAAGCTTTTGGTAAAGACGCTACTGGAAACCCTTGGGAGCACAAGAATATCCTCAGCATTCAGGAGGCTCTGTTTGCTTCACTCAACTTGATGACAATCAAATAGAAAAGCATTATTATTGTCAATGATCCAAACCCCAGTCAAACTAATGAATAGGGGTAGAATTGGTTTGAGACGAAGAGCGCGGTAGAACTCGGTCTGCTCG
Source organism: Aplodontia rufa (assembly GCA_004027875.1). Classification (NCBI taxonomy): domain Eukaryota; kingdom Metazoa; phylum Chordata; class Mammalia; order Rodentia; family Aplodontiidae; genus Aplodontia; species Aplodontia rufa. Next base: position 71,496 of record PVKS010006072.1, read on the forward strand.
AGTTGGCATTTGGCCACTAGAGAGCGCTATTGCTCCATTTTCTGATGTGGTAAAGCTGAAGTTTCGGTGGAGAAAGGTTTTGATTAAAAATATTTACAATCTTATTTTTGATCCCAGATTAGGATAAATTTAACAAAAATCAAACAATGTGCCTACTAAATTCTCCAGCCGTGTTTGTTAGGCATAAAATTTTGGCTCAGCAAGTAGTTCAGAAAATTTGGACTATTTCACAGCTGAAACTACAAAATGTTATGCTCAATTAACGCATTCTTTCAAAACGAAAGCATGTAAAAACATAGCTTTTTATTTATCAAGTCAATCGTGTTGTTTTCCTGTTCAGATTATAAACAGAATGCTTAAATAATTTTTTAAAAATGTGTTTTGTCCCAAGAGAAAATATTGTTTTAATATTTTATAAATTAGGCCTGAATGTAACGAAAAAAATGAATTTGGTACTGTTCTGTTCCACAGGCTCGCCCCAGGAATCATATAGTTCTTAAAAATGCCTTGTGTCATTGAAACTTGGGTTCTGTCTTCTATTTATTCCCAGTACCATTCCCAAACCCATTCATTCATTTATCACTAACGCGGGTGCGCTTGCGCACGCGAGTGCGCGTGTGCGTACGCGGCCACACACACACACACACACACACACCCCAAACTGAAATAAAAACGAACAATTAGAATTAGGTCCAAGGTTTTATTAGAAATTATCTTTTAATCGGATACTTGGCAAGATGTAAGTACACATCTTCAACTGTCAGAACCAGTTCCTTTTCCTCTGAATTTAAAGGAAGCTATCTGGTGAAAATCTGGTGCAATAAAACGAAAACAAAATAAAAATAAAAAAGAAACTTGTCCTCCAGTTACCCCATAATAAAAGTCTTCTGCCATCCCTACTAATTTAAAATTTCAACAAAGCAGGCCTTTATCTCCAGATTCATTATCAATTTGTGTACCTTCACTATTTCTAGCCATTGCATGTAGAAGTAAAGTCAGATATTATCCTGCTATGCCTTTCCATTTCAACTTTAATTTTATCCATTTGTAAAAATGATATTTAGTCCACCAGATCGACCTCAGGGTCCCCAATCACAGGATCTGGACCAATCCACAAGGAATGCCAGGGTACTTGAAATTACTGGCCTGCTGCGACTTTGAAGGCATCGGTGGTTTCTACGCTTTATATTTGGCGTGGAAAGCCGGTGGTGTATTTTAGCTTAAACCAGAGAGTCCTTGGTGGGCTGGGCGTGTCTTCGAGGTCTATTCCCAAGGCCAGTGGGCCTCCTGCCCTCACAACACTGGATTATCCCGAAGGAAAAGGGGCTCAGCATCCAAAGAATCCACGAGAAAGGCCGAGTAGGAGAGGAAAAAACACACAACGGTGACCCATTACATTTATTGGAACACTTGCTAAATGTAATTTATTAAAGGTTTTACATTTATTAAAACCGGGGAAGGGCTGGAGCGGTGGCTCGGCGGTTACGGCACTTGCCTGGCGTGCTCAGGTACGCAAGTTCAATCCCCAGCACCACGTACACAAGGAAGTGTCTGAGGAATGAAGGTCACATGAAAAACAAAATGAAAATTACTTCTTTCTCTTATTGCCCCCTCTTTCTTTAAAAGAAAAAAAACGGTAGAAGAGAGAAAAGGGGGGAAGTGTGGGGAGAAGGTTGCTCACAAACTAAACTGAGCTTTTCTTTTCTTTACCGAAAAATTAGTAATTTTAAGCGAAGGCCCGTGCCCATTTTCAGCAGTTATTTCCCAGGCTTGGCGAATTAACTAGCAGAAGATCCAGCTGCCTGCTGCTGCCTGGAACCAGCGCTATCCGAAAGCCGGCCTTGCTAAAAGGGGAACTCGCGGGTGTAGTGCCCGCCGCTCCCCCCCCCGCCCCCCGCCTCCCGCACTCCACCCGGGTCACAATCTTTCCAGGTCCGATGGTGCAGACGCAGGAGCTGAGACCGGGAAGCCTTGCGTCCAGACCCAGGAAATGCTACCCACCCCTGCGTGAGTCCTCCTCCTCACCTAAGAACATTTGTGACTGTTCCTCTATTTACTCCCTCATCAATGCTAATGCCCCCTTCCCACAGTCTCCAATCTCCCCACAGAGCTTAGTACTGACGTCTATCAAGAGTGAAATGATGGAAACTATATTCATGGGCATGATTTTCATTAGATACCAATTAACCTGGGAGTCTCAGCCAGGTATGCAGTGCGTCAAGGGTAAATGTACGTCTCATTTCCACAAGGCCCTTTCGTTAGAAAGAAGGACTTTGATTCATTTGATAACATCAAGATTTGGTGTTACACTTGTGGCCTTTAATCAAACCACTTAGATCCAAACAAATGCGCAATCTGGTTTGTTAACCTTGCTTGTCCAAGTTCTCAGAGCTGGGATCCTGTGTTCAGAAATGCAAAAAGCATAGCCAATCTCCTTGGGGCTGTTTCAGGGTCTTGGGGACGGAGTCTCTTGCTCGGCAGCCTCTTGGGAGTAGCGTCCCTGCCTCGCCAAGTCTAAGTTTCTGCCGCGTCCCCTCTCAGCAGGCCGCGTCCGGCGTTCCCTGGGCCCCGGGGCACTGCGAGCCCTTGGCAGTGCAGCTTTATGGGCCCCCTTTAAGGCTGGCGGAGGCATCTCCGGCACGGCGTGAGACGTCCCGTCGGGCGCACGGTTCGCTTCGCCTCCACGTGGATCCCTCCGCGCGGTTATCTCTCTCCCATCTAGCTACGTCTCCTCGCAGTGGTGGGGTGCGAAAATGCCTCGCCGTCGCGCACCGGGGCGGTGGCGGCAGCGAGATCGGTGGGCGGGGGGACACGGGGGGGCCGAGGTGAGAGGCAGCGGCGGGCAAAGGGTATTTTCTTTCTCTCTTTTCCCTTTAGAGCAGGGTTTGTAAACCGAAGGCAAAAAGTATCCCCACGAGCCGGGGGCACTTTTTTCTTGTCCCGGTGCGCTAGGGCCGCTTGGTGCTTGAGAGGAAACAGTGGAGGCAGCGGGGCAGGTCATCCAGGGCGTCGGCGATTTTATTGCTGCCGAGCCGGTGCGCGCCAGGAGAGGCTGGGAGGGCGGCGGCGCGCGGGGGTGGGCGAGGCCCCGCGACCCGCGAGGGAGGCGGCGCAAGGCCGAGGCTGCGGAGCCCGAGCCGGGCAAGAGTGCCCTGTAGCGGAACGCCCGGGCTGCTGGGCCTCAGAGACGCGCGCGGGGCGGGCGAGCCGCAGCAGCGACGTAGCCCGGCGGGACAGCGGCGCAAGAGGCCGCCCCAGAGGCCCCCGCGGCTTTGCGGCCGAGCCCAGGCGCGCTCCCTGCCAGCTCCGCGCCGCCCGCTTGGGCTGTCGTACGTTGGCCCTCGGCTGCCGCCGCCCGGATGAGTTCGTACTTCGTGAACCCGCTGTACTCCAAGTACAAGGCGGCGGCGGGCGAGACCATCAATCCCACTTACTACGACTGTCACTTCGCGCCCGAGGTCGGCGGTCGCCACGCCGCTGCCGCCGCCGCCGCCCTGCAGCTCTATGGCAACAGCGCCTCGGGCTTCCCGCACGCGCACCCGCAGGCGCACGCGCACCCGCACCCGCACCAGTCCCCGCCGCCTACCCGGCCCGGGGGCGGCGGTGGGGGCGGCCCGGGTCCAGGCCAGGATTACTTCCACCCGGGCGGGGGCAGTCCGGCCGCTACCTACCAGGCCGTCCCACCTCCTCCTCCGCATCCTCCGCCTCCGCCGCCGCCTCCCCCCTGCGGCGGGATTGCCTGTCACGGGGAGCCCGCGAAGTTTTACGGATACGATAACTTACACAGACAGCCGATTTTTACGACCCAGCAAGAGGCCGAGCTGGTACAATATCCTGACTGTAAATCGTCCAGTGGTAATATTGGCGAGGACCCAGACCACTTAAATCAGAGCTCGTCTCCTTCTCAAATGTTTCCCTGGATGAGACCACAAGGTTGGGATGCTTTTTTTTTCTTTTTCCTTTTTTTTTTAAGAGGGGAGTTGGGGAGAAATCTGCTTTCATCTCACGTTCTAGCTTTAAAATTCCCCTTTCCTCTCCCTCTCCCCCTCCTTTCTTTCTTGTATAGCCACAGTAGCTTTTATTCATAAAGTAATGAGACTTTTTTTTTTTTAAGTAGAAACCATGTAAAGATGATGGGGACAGAATAATTGTGAAGACCTTGTCGCTCTTGCCTGCTGCACCCTGTATATACAGAGTTAAAGAGCATTCTGTATATTTCACCCTTTAGACCCATTCCAGAAACCTCCAGCAACTTGCAGAGACACCACTACATTTTTTTAAAACGTTGATTTCCACCTTTTTTTTTTTTAAACCAGCAGCTCCTGGTAGACGAAGAGGAAGACAAACCTACAGTCGCTTCCAAACCCTAGAGCTGGAAAAGGAATTCCTTTTTAACCCTTATCTGACCAGGAAGAGAAGAATTGAGGTTTCCCACGCCCTAGCCCTAACTGAGAGACAGGTAAAAATCTGGTTTCAGAATAGGAGAATGAAATGGAAAAAGGAGAACAACAAGGACAAGTTTCCCGTTTCCCGGCAAGAGGTGAAGGATGGGGAAACTAAAAAGGAAGTCCAAGAGCTGGAGGAAGACAGAGCTGAAGGCCCGACAAATTAACTTCTACCTTTAAAATTTTACCACAGACTATTAAAACTAATGGTCAACATATGCTGGTGGACACTACCTATATTCTTTTTTGGAAAGGACCTTACCTGTGTTTGAAGCTACCTTCATGTCACTGCTCTTGAGGTTTCTGCGCTTTGAGAGGGATTTGGGTGTTTAAGGAAAGTTTCTAGTATGGCATAGAAGCAGTACTTGAGCTGTCCTGTGAAAGAGTAATTTGATACTGACCTTGTAGCTATATTTTTATGATGGTAGTCTCTAATGTCTCAGCTGGTGATTTGCCTCAACAACGTAAACTTCCTAATTAGCACTAAATAATTGAATATGAAATGCTTTATTAATCAAACAAGTGCACTTGAACAACTTAAATCTTTTCTTTATGGTGAGTAAATTAAGTTTATTAATTTTTTAAAGATTATGCCTGCAGAATTTTTACTTTATATTATTTGATTAAAATGTGTTATTTATGTTTTTCTTTCTGCTTTTATAATGAATGGTTCAGGTGCCTTCTGTTTCCTTCTAAAAGGTTTCTCTTGAGTATTTTGTCGCTGTATTATATCAGGGAAAAGTCTGGGCCAAATATTTGAAAGCACATGTTAGCTGAAGAGTGTAATGTGTAGTCCAGGTTCTGGCAGCTTCCTGAAACTTCAGGAAAATGTTGGGCCAGTGACAAAGTTTCAGGACAATGTCAAAGTTGACATTTAATTTTTCTATAGTCCATACAAATTATGGCAATTAAATAATCTAGAGTGAATTAATACTTGAAAAACCAATTTTAACATTTTCACTCATTAACCTTTCATTCTGGCAAGTTGCTGGCTTTCATTTGGAAACCCATTTTGTATTCGCCTGAAATCGCTAGGTCTCTGTACAAAGGCCACCACTGTGATTGTGTTTGAGATTGTGCCATATTTATTTCTGTTTCCTTCACTCCACTCTGTTCGCTCGCTCCTTTTAGGCCAACTAGTTCTGTGTATCTCAGATGTTGGTTGGTACAACCTCTGCTGCTCTTCAGGAGAACTATGGTCTCACCTATTTGAAACAAGCTCTGAGAGCAAAAGCAGCAAACTCTTGACTGTAAACAACCGCTCCAGAACAAAGCTAGCTCCTTAATAAAGAAATGAATTTCTTTCTAGAGCTAATGTCTTTGAGTGCCGAAAATATCCCTTTTACTGAGTCTCAAATAACAGCCAGTCTTCACACAAGGCAGGGACTTGCTCAAGGCTTCTGTTTGATAAGAAAGCTAGGTAACACATCCCATGCTATTTTTAAAAGCTGGTGTGAGAGCCGCTCTTGAGCTCTGGCTATGCTATCCATGCTTCATCTTGCTAATAATCCTGCTAAGATATTGTGAAAGCTTTGAATTTCCACAAAGTACTCAAGTTGTAGGCCCAGTAGGGTACAACTCAGAGTCCAGGTTATGCCACGGCTTAATTCCACTGATTCCCATTGATGCTGAGTTTTGGCATCTGTTATTAAGGAGATATCCATTTCCCATTGGAGCCTGTTCTTGCAGCTGCCATTTAACAGAGGTGGGGGAATGTGGGAAGGGAGAGGTAATAAATTTAAGAAAAGGATAATTTCTCCCCCCAAAATGGAAAACGTCTTTATTAGATGTTGAAAAGCTGTTTTGTTTTGTTTTAGCCACATTCATTTTTAAAGAGGCACATTTGTGTGTTTGTGCATGGTGCTGGGGATAGATTAGTGACACATTTTAATTTCCAGAGTGGTTTTTATTGCATAGGTGAGAAAAAAGGATTCTTTAGTTTCAGGCCAGGCTTGCCCTGTTAGGTATTGATAGGCATCTGCCTGCTTTTCCATTGACCAGAGAAATGTTGGCACTGGCGGGTCAGAGAAGAAGCACCACCAGAGAAGAGGCTGTCTAATTCAGGAAAGAGAATTTTAAGACATGGGTGGCCGAGGCTTAACCACTTGCATGAGAGGAGACAGCTGCAAATGCATATACTGGATTTCAGAGTGTTTTGCACTGTGTGCTGCTGCATGAAATATTGGCTATAAGAGAGCAAGGATGCCTAGGACTGAGAGCATGGTTGGGGAGCAGACTTGGGCATGAACTGTACAAAGACAGGTGCTTGGCTAAACTTTGACCCTCCATTTAAGGGATTCTTCTGTGTATTAGCAAAACTTATCCCACTCAAAAATGCCTCCCAAATATCACTTTTAAAGCCACGGATTTGAGCAAGACTCAAATTCTGGAGGGATCTAGTTCATGGGTGGGTGTGGAAATCAGGGAAGGAGGGGAAGGTAAAAATGTCACTTCCTTGGCATTCTGTGCTGATCTGGAAATATACCTTCTGGCCACACTGGTCTTCTAAATCATGGAAAATCATAGCTCATGTACAGAAAATGACTGTTGTGATAACCAATGTATTTGAGAATATGAATTTGTACATATACATTACACACGTGCAGAAAGTGTTATAAATGTAGGTATGTATGTTTTCTTCTATAGCTAGGAAGCAGCATAAATTTGTCTCCAAATAAAAACCTTGAGGAATTACACATCACATACACATTTGTCACCTTCCCTTACGATGGCTAGACATCCCCACCCCCCATCATGGTGTCTCATGTAGACAGAACAGTGACACGTCCAAGTTGCCTTTCTAATTGGCTGAGATCTGTAAACATTCGAGCTTTGTACTAACAAGCAAATGGTTTTTGCTGCGAAAATTTGCATAAATCTTCAAAGAATTCTTTGCAAATCAAGGCAGCAGAGCTTTTCTGCCCTGAACTGCCACAGTCTGCTTAGAAAGCTCTGTAAAAGAAAAATAGGACCCTCCAATGTTAACAATGAAAAAGCCGAGCCTTTGGAATGAATTAGGCTTTCTACTTGCAAGGATAAGAAACACACAAAAGACGATATAGGTCTCAGTCCTTTCTAGAGAAAAGTCAGTTCGGGGATGCCATTTTGTAAATTGCTTGCTTCTGCACAGGGGGAAAAAAGTGCAAATATGGCTGCCTTTTCAGTGCAATGAGTCACTTCCCTGCCCTCAATCTCCAGGTTGAAAAGGAGGGTCATGAAGTTTTGCTTTATTTGGATAGAAGGAGAGAAAATAAAAGGACAGGTTGATTATTGAGAGTATGCCTCAGGAAATTTTTAGAATTGAACACTCTTTGCTCAGTTCACGCGTATGGATCAGTATAAAGTGTTCTAGGTTTGAGATGGCCCAACAACTTGCCCCATTTCCTTGTGTAATTAAACACTGTTGTTTTAGTCTTCAGTGCACAAGATGTTGCTATTTCACATTCAAGCTTGTGTCCTCTGCTTCCCAGGTATTTGCTGAGTCCTTGGGTATCTGGGGATGGGGAAGGGAAGAGAGAGAACATTTGAATGGACCCTGTCTGCTGCTATGGCTCAGTCTAACAACACGAGGGCCCACTGGCTTTTTTGTCTAGAAAGAATATGACTTTCACTGACAAATGGAAAGAGAAGTCCTTTAATTAAAAAAAAAAATCCAAGGTCATTGGAACTTTCTCATAGGATACAAACGGTCTGTCCCAGAAGATAGTGTACCATTTCCTGCTGAAGTCCACATTCACTGAGGTACTTGGTGTGAAGATGTTAATTGTAGAGAACTTACACACAGATAAACAATGCAAATACTTTTAAACATATTGCTAGTAGTCTATGGACACTGTCTTGGGAAAGACTGGGCAGGGTGCTGGTGATGGTTACCTCTTTCAGGCAGATACTGAAGTACTGAAGTCTGGATGACCATTCCCATGAGGGGAATACTGGAGGCCAGCTGAGGACATTTACTTTCAGGAGGCATTCCTATGAAAAACTCAAAGGAGATGTGACACCTTCCTTTGAGGAAAAAATAATTTTTAGGCTGATTTTGGGGAGTCACTTTTCCTGAACATGAAAAGGAGAAAGGAGCCCTTCTCTTCACAATTGTATTCAGCAAACTTTTCCGTGGGGAAATATTTGGGATGCAAGGACAGAAGGGAGAGCTAGAATTGAATTTCACAAAAATGAGAATTGCTCTTAGAGGGGACCTAAAGGTAAGGGTTTCAGAGGGGATCCACAAAAAAAAAAAATTACTTCTCCTAATCCCAGACTATCCAGGAGGACATTTTTATGGAAACAGTTCAAACAGTGGATGCCCCAAATGGTTATTTTAGAGTCCTTGACAAGTACCTAAAACCATTTTCAGCCTTTGGTCTGGTTGGTAATTCTTCTACCAAAGATACCCCGAACAAGTGGGAAGGACCCCAATTTATGTTGGAAAGGAGTGGAAGGGGAGATTGTGCTTTCTTGTTCTACAGAACCCAGGTTTTCTGGGCAAGATCACTGGGGTTGGCTTGCTCTAGATAAGGAGGTAAAAAAGTAAAGTGCTTGACTACCCCTCTGGACAAGGCTTTTGGGAAGGGAAGGGAGAAGAAGCCAAGTGACCAAGGCAGACTGAGATGTTGCTCCAGAAATGACCTCCCCAGGGCCTGAGCCACACATTTATCTCCAACACAGCAGCCAACAGCACAGAGGGTTTAAGCCAAATTAAACACACACACACACACACACACACACACACACACACACACACACACACTCCTAGAAAATGGGGGGAGGGAGAGAGAAGGAGGTGGGGAGAAGAACCTGGGCTGGGAGACCAGGGGAAAAA